>BLKR01000663.1:205000-433915 GCA_011170035.1 Teleogryllus occipitalis | reverse complement strand
ATCGTAAACTGCTTAAGATGGAACCGAGTTGCACAGTAATCATTGAACCCGGCCAATTCACTAAGCAGCAATCATATGAGTGTTATCCACGCGTTCTGCGCTGTCGGGTTTGATAACTTAGCATTCTTTTTTTTATCAGCATTCTAATTTTTGGTTTCGCGCTACTTTCTTATTCAGTCTCGACTAAATCACGCGAGTAGATTGTTTTGAAGATAGAAGTATTCGATTGTATTTACAGTGCCTTTTATGTGTATTGCTTTTTCTTTGTGTGCTTAATCATTTATATCAAAACGTTATATGTTGCGTTTTTCTTACTTAGATCGTTTCGGACAGAAAAAGTTTCCATGTTGTGGAATAAGCAATTCTTCATGTGTTCATTGGTCGAAGATCTCATTTTTTAATTAAAAGTTGCAGAAACTAACAAACTTTATGGTTATATACTCCATGAAATTTCCATGAAGTATAGTGTAATTTTAATTTTAGATAAATGTGCGTGCAACCGGCCTCTTAAGAGGTTTCTTTAAAGTGGTTGCTTTTCTGACTCCCTGAAAATCGTATCGTATTTGCATATTTACTAGTACATGTGGTTTTATCTTGCCAAAAAGTAAATATGAGCAAACACGCATTCATAGCGGACGTAGAACAAACATGTTTGAAGCGATCTTGTCAAATTACTTTGTCTCTAGTCAACTAACAATTTCCACATACCATTACATTTCTCAGTCACGTATACGCTTGTTACTTTGATATACTGCTTGGATCCATTTCCCTCTAGAGTAATAGAAAAAAAAATCCTTAAAATATTTTCACCCAAAATAAGTTTTGAAGAAAGTACAGTCAACCATAATGAAAAAAGGACTGAAATTTATATTTGTTGTAATTTCCAACTTGAAAAGTGGTACTCGGGTAATAGCTATTATTATACTAATATTCAACTATAGTTGAATAGAATGATAGAATGTTTCGTTTAAGAGTTGTTAATGGGTTTATGATATTTTTTTTTCGGTTCAAGATGTTATTTATTTATTGTATAATAGTGTGTAATTACAAATATTAGTATGTAATTACAAGTATACATAAATACAAATATTAGTGTGTAATTACAAGTATTAAAAATTATTGTATAATGTGTGATGTTTTAAACGATTAGAGGTGTAAAGGGAAGTGCACCATTGTGGTTTTCGGGTTCGAATGCCGACCACTACGAAGCCCTTTTGGGGGAGTGTAGTGCACGGCCGCTGTCGTTAGATGGGCTGTGTAAGTCGCCCGCAGAGTGACTGCGCGCGGCCTCGCCACTTGTTTTTCGGGGCCCTAAGAAACGCCGCGCGGTCCATTGAGGGCGGTGCTTTTTCGGGCGCTCACCGCTGCATTAGGCGGTCCGCGCAGTCCCTCGGGCGGCGATCGCCCCCCCCCGCCCCGCCCAGCTCCGCCCCGCCCCGCCCCGCCCCGCCCCGCCCCGCCCATCCCCGCCCCGCCCCACCCCGCTCCTCGCCGCCTACCTCTGCCCCGTTCCGCCCCGCCCTGCCCCGCCCCGCTTCGACCCGCCCCTCCCTGCCCCGCCTCGCCCTCATGGCCCTGCACCGGCCCGGCCTTCCCCGCCCCGCCCCCGCCCCGTCCCGCTCTGCTCTGTTCGCCCAGCCCCGCCTCGCTGTTCCCCGCCCTATCCTGCCTCACCTGCCCCGTCCGCCCGCCCCGTCCGCTTCGCGTCGCTGGCCCGCTTGCCCCACCACCACTGCGCCCAACCCTGCCCTGTTCCGCCACACTTCACCTGCAGCTGGGCCAGCTCACCCTCCGCCTCGCCCTCCCGGCCCCTTCCCAGTCGCCAGCCCTCCCATTCGCCCTTTCCTGCTCCTCCTCGCTCGTGCACCCCTCCCCTCTCCTCCCCGCCTCACCCCTCTCCTCCCCGCCTCACCATCCCGGCCCCGCCCCGGCCCGGCCTGCCTCGCCGAAGGTTGCCACCCGGCTGATTAATGGCGTTTGACCTCTGGCCCCCCACTGCATCTCTTTGCCCTTTTATGTTCATTTGCGTCCCGAATCTGCGGGCGACCCGGGACACGCCGCGTTATAAATGGAGCGCCCGCGGCGACTAGGACGGCGACGAGGACGACGACGAGCCGTGGACGGCGTCCTTTGCCTTTCCCGACGCAGCGTCTTCGCTGGATTTGCATCAAGTGACGGAAGTTTTCATGTTGTGTGTCGTCAGAAGAATATTTTGTAAACTTTTGCTGTATTTATGGTCGGTTGTCAATGATTCCGGACGCGTCAACTGCCAAAGGCATTGTCCTCTAAGTGTAGTGCATGTTTTTCCCCGAGATGTGGCGGTGATCTTCCCCTTGCTGGACGAGATCCGGCGCCGACCTACCATCGGCTAGTGAGGTTTCACCAACCAGGTATCTCCCACCAGCGGGGCACCGCCCCAGCCGGGACAAGCTCCCAGCCTCACCATATGGGGGAAAATGAGAAATGAAAATAGGAAAAATCTTCTACGAATTTGTTTCTACCAACAAAAAATAGTACGTTTTATTTTTCAAGGCGAGAAGTGTAAGGCTGTGTTTATATTTTCTATATTTCAATGCTGTGACACTTATGTTTTAGGTATTCAAAAAATCAAGTCATTTACTTGTGGAATATTAAATTGCGTTGTTGAAAGTGAGTGAACTCTGTTTTAGTATAAAAAATATATTATCTAGAAGATATCGATTGTTAAAATCGTATCACTATAAGTATTATATTATTTATTTTCTGTTAGACACTCCGTAGTGAATATAATGTAGTGGAATTTACAAACTCCGCAAAGAAAAGTAGTAGACCTCGAAATTATATTTAACAGATTGTAAACGATCTAATACGTGTTGTACCTTTGTTGATAAAATATATAGCTACAATTTACAAGTATTAGAATGTAAAGTGATAGGCGTGTAATTATTTGTGCTTTAAGCATGTGACTATACACTTATTAATACGTGATCGATTCTTGGGATTCAATTGTAAGAACGCATTAACAATTCTTTCTACAGTTTTACGATGTTATGAAACGCAGTATAGAATCAAATACTTCCCTGCGTAAACGTGAAGTGTGCGCGTTCTGGCGGTCAAGTCCACGCCGCCGTAAGGCCGCTCCACAATAGCCCGGGAACGCGAACGCGAACGCGAACGCGAACGCGAACGCGAACGTGAACGCGAACGGGAACGCGAACGGGAACGTAAAGAAAGTTAAAAGAGGGGCATCTCAGGCAGGCGTTCACATCACGACGGGAACGCGAAGCTTGACGGGAACAGGAAGGTTGGGCAGTATTTATTTCAGCCCGGGAACGCGAAGCCTCTCGGCCAATGACAGTGCAGCAAATGGCGGCGAAGCTTTCCAGCTAATCGAGAGCGCGAACTGCGCGCGACAGGCAACACTGGTCTGAAGCGGAATTGAGAGTGTAGGGCGATATTGAGGTTAGAGGGTGGATTTGCGAGGTTAGGGCTTGACGCGGAATTTGAAGTCATTGTTGAGTTGTTTTAGTTACTTTTAGTAATTATAGTATAATTGTTTTTCTTTTCATATTAATATTTGGAATTAAAATTTCGCACATTTTTTTCTTTCGTTAAAGTACATTGGAGCTGTTTGTTTATTGACAAAATTTTAGTTTCTCGTAGTTGTATTTTCCGTAAGTTCGTAGTAGTGTTGGCATTCTTTGCACTTAGTTATCTTCTAATTAATATTATTTCGTTTACGTATTTTTATTCATAGCAGTTCACGCAAACACATCAGACAGACGGCAATAACACCGCATAGCTAGAAGTGCGTTGTTTTCGACAACTGTTTCTTAAAGTTGTCGTTTCAGCCGCTACTGGTTCATAGCGCTATTCCTCTTCCCGTTGGCGTTTATTGTGAAGCGCACGTACCTCCCGTTCCCGTCCCCGTTGGCGGGCTTTTGTGGAGCGGCCTGTAGGGGGCACTTGGCCGCCAGAGCGGGCACATCAGGGGCAGGGTTCGGTTGCCCGCCAGGGCCGCCAGGGGGTAAGGTACGGTTGGCCGAGTGGAGCGGAGCAGCCGGGAACAAGAGCTAGGCGAAAGGGGAGCGGTGCGTTGCATCTCGCGTTCCGTCTCCCAGCCTCGTCTTCTCGGCCTTTCACCTCGAGGCCAGGCGCTCCGCCTGCAAAAGGCCCTCGTCGGATATTCGGAAGGCATTATAATGCTCGCGCCGCGCCCCGCCACGCTCCGCCACGCCCCGCCACGCCCCGCCACGCCCCGCCACGCCCCGCCACGCCCCGCCACGCCCCGCCACGCCCCGCCCCGCCACGCCCCGCCCCGTCCCGTGCCGCCCCGTCCGCGCCGCCCCGTCCGCCCCGTTCCGCTCCGCCCCGCTCCCCCTGCTCCGCCCCGCCCCGCTCCGCCCCTCTCCGCCTCGCCCCGCGCCGCTCCGCCCGCCTTCCTCCCCGCCCCGCCCCGCTCCGCCCCATCACGGCCCGTCCTTCCCCGCCCTGTCCGCCCCGCCCTGCCCGCCCTCTCCGCCCGCCCCGTCCCGCCCCAGCCCCGCCCAACCCCGCCCAGCCTCGCCCCGCCCTGCCCCGCCCCGCCCCGCCCGCCCTGTCCCGCGCCTCGCCCTGCGCCCCGCCCCGCTCCGCCCCATCCCGGCCCGTCCTTCCCCGCCCTGTCCCGCCCCGCCCTGTCCCGCCCTGCCCGCCCCTCCCCTCCCCGCCCCGCCCCGCCCCTCCTGCTCCTGCCGGAGAGGGCTGAGCCCTGGATGGGATTTCCCAGAGGACGCAGTACCTTCTCAGAGCTGGAGGCGGCGTCCATCTGAAATCGACACCTGCCCAACACGCGGTCTGGTCGCGGGCGACAGATATCAGCGCGGTACTGGGAGAAGTATTTCGAGAGTCGACGTGTTCGAAAAAGTCGTGTTTGAAGTAATAATGCTTAAGGTTCTCCATTTTCTCCTAAATGATTCTCTTTTATTGATCGATGCATGCAACTTGCTACTTGGTATTTATTTATTCAATTGATAGTGGCATCAACAAGCTGTTATAGTCATATCTTACGACATTTTTTTTAAAGTATCTTAAATCATGTCCATCATGTTCTATATTATATAAATCTAAAATCACATACATAGGATCTACGTAATGTATTTCTCAGTTTATAAATATATAAATCAATTGATTGGCATGTATTAATCACATCTCTTGTTAGTATATCACCTATCTTTGACATAATTATCTCATTTATGGATAGTAAACTTTACTTTATCTACATTGTTTTTGTAGGCATTTAAGGACTCCTTTCTGATGCATAATTCTATAATAATGATTTATTATTGTTTGCTATTTGTTAATATATATATTTTAAATTCATTCTAGTAAATTAATAACTTTTGTTTCAATATCCGTTTCTGCGGGATGCAATCCGTCTCTGCCTTTCACATTGTTGGAAGTGAAAAGAGGTTAACTGAGATGCGGATGACGGGAAAATTAACCGGGGTATGCAATCAGGCAATGCTTTCTCAGGTTGGCAAAAGTGAAAGGGGAATCACCGGGAAGAGGTGAAGTGAGAAGGGAAAACTGATCGCGGGATTCAATCGGGCGACTCCCTAGCCAATGACGACTCGTGCCCCACGCGGCTCCGGGTGACAGATCTCCTTGTCCATCCCTCCATCTCACCCCTCTCTCACTCTCTCTCTTCCTCTCTCTCACATACTCATCACTCACTCTCACCCTTCCTCTCTCTCACATACTCATCACTCACTCTCACCCTCTATCATTCACTCACCTCACTCACTCACTCTACCATTCACTCTAACTCACTCATTCACACTCACTCTGTCATTCACTCTCAGTCACTCTCTCTCTGTCATTCACACTCATTCACTCTCACTCTGTCATTCTCTCTCAGTCATTCACTCTGCCATTCACTCTCACTCATTCACTCTCACTCATTCACTCTCACTCATTCACTCTCACTCACTCGCTCTCTTTCGCCACCATTTCCTTTCGACTGTTGACATGGAGGTTCTGCTCAGGGGACGTCGAAGCAATGAGGACCCAAATAGTAGTTGGCTGGATTTGTGTACAAGGTTTTGAGGGAGTTCAGATTTTTCTTGTGTTGTGTATCAAAACGCCAATATCTTCTTCACAATAGTTTTACGTCCGCAATAATTATCCATTTACATTTTTTTTTGAATGACCCAAACGAATAAAATGGATCCCCTCACTTTTTTATTCTGTAAATAGTAAAAAAAAGTAATACAGTTTTAATCGGCGTTGAAAATTATTCCTCCCTATTTTTTTTATTTTGTGACAATGACTACCGTAAGTAATTATTTGTCGACAAGATGACCGCGTACTTTTTTATTCCTTTTTGCGACGAAGCTCTTTTACGATATAAATGATCCCCCGCCGTGTGTGGATGTACTTTGACATGTTAACTGATTGCGTTTAATTACGCATTCTCTGGATATACGCACGTGTTTCCGGGAACCCCGTATACGCCCGCGTGCCCATTGCAGAGCTCATAGGTGGGTTTAAAGGTCATGAATAATTGAGAACACGTTGCACGCGCCCATAGGAATATATTCGAGCTATAAACATTGATTTCGTAATCCTGGGGTTGCGGGGCGTAATCCGGGTTGGCGGAGGGCAGTCGCGCTAGTTGCAGCCACGCGCCGCGTGGCGTCGCCCCGAGCGCTTAAGCGGGGGGGATGCGGGGAACGGACAACGGACCGCAACCGCCGCCAGCTGTTGCTGCTGCAGGCGGCCGGTGACCGACGCACCTCGGTCTTGTGGACGGTTGAGGCTCAGATGGGGGTGACCAGCCCGACTGTTTCATCAGGACATGTCCTAACTGCCCTGATTTGCTTTCGAAAGGCCTGATTTTTTACTTTCTCGTATACATACGGGAGTTATATACGTAGTATAGAGAAAGTTGATATCGTAGGCTTCCGCGGCCAGAGTCATGATCTGGGCTGTCCGGGTGACGCCGCGTCGAAGGCTGGGGTGCCGACGTTTCGACCGACATGTCGCTGTACAGCCCTGAAGAGGACCGCGATATGTCGGTCGAAACGTCGGCACCCCAGCCTTCGACGCGGCGTCACCCGGACAGCCCAGATTATAGAGAAAGTTGTGTAATGCTGCAGAAAATCGATTTCGAGATTTCAACGGAAATACGTTTCGGGGGCCCCTGATACCGAAAAAGTTTTGTTTGTTTGTTGTTGATTTTTTGTTGCTTTTTTGTTGTTGTTTTTTGTTTTTGTTTTTTTTCAAAATGTCCGTCTGTCTATCCGTCCGTCCGTCCGTCCGTCCGTCTGTCTGGTGTATGTGAACAACACTAGCGCCTATACGCACTATACGCACTATATTGTCATGCGTACGATCTTTTCCAAATTCAAGAAACCCCTGTCCATCTGGCTCTATTTACTGTTTGTTTTAATTGTAATATTTTGAGTATGATGTATACAAAAATAAAATTACGTTAGACAAGAAAGTGATATTAGAAGTGATCTTGGCGTTTCTAACTAGAAGAACAATAAATATTTCTTATTCTTATATTTGTTCGGAAAATATGAAAACATAATTAAGAAGAATCCTTAATAAGAAAGCTGCCGTACTAATTTACCGTAAAGTGCAGCATTAAGATATAAATTGAATTATCTTCTGTAATGGTATAACAACTTTGGACTTGTCTGTCATTGTAAAAAAAAAATATCCTGACTTTTTGGTTAATGACCTAATTTTTTATACAACGATCCCCATTTTTTTTCAACTTGCTCTCTGGTAACTCTAGTTAGAGAGAAGGTGAATTTACCTCTGGCAGTGTATTTCTAGAGTGCGGGTTAGTGATTTATCATTCTTGGAACCAACTAAAAATATATATTTTTCATTAGTTATATAGGAACGTCAGATTTATGAAATTTTGTTCTTTGAAATTAGTTTTAATTTTATCAAAATAAACTAAAGAAAATGTTGAAAATGAGACCATAAAGGAATGCTCTGGATTTAGTCTTTCTTATAAATGGCAAACTCGATCTTATCCTTTCTTAATTTCCATTCAGAACTTTTTTTTAACTTTCGAATTTCCGTGCTGTTTCGTATGTAAAATAGCAATTTCTTGTTTCTCTTGACATACTCTTTGTGAAAACATAATTCTGGAAATTTATTGTATCTGTTGGATATTCAATAAAAAATGCTATAATCATTCCATGCCCATATAAAAATCTTATGAAAGTATACCCCAAAAAATGAGTACATTGTTTAGAAAGAACAATATATGTGATGTGCTTCGGTTGGAAATATGAGAAACTGAAGATTTGGAAGAAAAAATAAATCATATTCATTCTTTTAAAACTGCATGAAACTGCATAATTTAATAGAATTGTAATAACCTTCAACCACATGCTTCTCCCCTCGATAAATTAATACCGGCTACTAGTAGATCGATTACCCACAGTAAATGAAATATTAAACTTGAATACATCACTTGAAAGTGTTTTAGATAACACACATTTACATCCTCAACCAATATACGTTAAGTCAGCTCTGTCCCTTACCACAGCATCAGCTCCGTCATGCACTTACAAAAAAAATAAGGAATTAATTTATATTCATAACCTCCCTAATCACAGAGTCGACCAGCGCCATCTTAATTATTTACTCAACTTCCTCACCGAAACGAGCGTTACCTATACAATACTCCACAGGCGGGGCTAATTTAAGGGAATTGGATGCATGATGGCGCGGGAGCACGAGATCGTTTCGGCCGCTGCCTCCGTCCTCGCGTGCGCCCTCGGGTCGCCGGCTTATTTTCCTGGCGCTGGCGAGGAGTTAAGAGCAGGCGCGAACGGCGAGGGAGGTGCCGGTGATAAACCCTCACGGCTGCAGCCACGGAGCGGGGCCGTGATGGTGCCCTCTGAGGAAGCGCCGTGAAATCGATGTTTCGGAAGTTGATTTGATTTGATTTTTTCGTGTTTCCGGGCACGTCAAGTGCTTTGGTCATTAGTCCCGTTAGCGTAGTGCATGTTTTTTCTCTCGGGAGATGGCGGTGATCTTCCCCCGCTGGATGGCGAGATCCGGCGCCGACCTACCGTCGGCTAACGGGGTTTCCCCCTAACCAGGACTCTCCCACCAGCAGGGCACCGCCTCAGCCGAGACAAGCTTTAAACTCCCGACCGGTCCCCCGGAATATGTGTTAGTGTAGTGCATGTTAGTGTAAGTGTGTGTGTAAGGGGAGAGGATAGGACAAGGAAGAGGAAGGACAGATCGTGCGCGGTCCGTGGCCCGTTTGGCAGGGTACTGCTGCGGCATTCGCCTGGTGTTGATGGGAGAAACCACGGAAAACGACCGATCAGAACAGCCGGCCGCTAGAATTCTCCTCCAGGCAGCGGTTGAATTCGACCTAGCTGAAAAGCTAGTGTCGAAAATCCTGCCGCCGTCAGGACTCGAACCTAGGACCTCGCGGTCAGAGGCGCTGCAGTGACATCAGTTGATGATGTTTCGGAAGTGTAATGGTGGCTTCTAAGTAAATACTGTACTAAGTAAATATTATCCTCATAGCACGTCATACGCAGTTTTAACTGTTTTTTGACGTAAAATAAATAAATAAAACTGGTGATTGATATTTTGAGTTGATTCGTGGTGATTGATATTTTGAGTTGTTTTTGACAATGATGGGGGTTTTCTGAGAGTCTGTAGAGTCTTTCATCTTTAAAAATAGTTTTGCATTTAAGGCATTGTATATTTGGAGATTAAAGCTGTATTGTGTGGTAGTTTTATAGTGATTGTGATAATTACTTGGGAACGTAATAAAGCCTAGTATTATTAATGACCATAGTATTACCTAGATTTTATCATAGTACCGTAGCACCTGGAGCTGAGTACATAGCATGCAGCATTGAGAGCTAGTAGCTCCTTTCCGCGTCCAGAACGGGAGCGAAGGCCAGGGCGACAACATTCAACAAAAGAGAAGGAGGAAGAGGAGGAGAGGGGGTCGAATGAAAAGAACAACCCATAACAAGACTTTTTGAATTGGCGAATGTTAGCTTCAAACATACTACGTATGCTAGAAATGTGGTTGAACAAATTGTGGCGTCATAGTAGGGAAATGACAACACACACACGAGCTCTATCTAAAAATCCATTTATTTACAAGATTTACACTATGTACTGGGGTTACGTTCGCAATCTACCTCCGTGACTCCCACGCACACAGCTCCCCGTCCCCAGGCTAGTGCATCCCCCACCCTGACGCTTTACCGCGCCGGTGCCAGACACCCAGTGCTACGCACAAGCCGTGTCACGAGGAATACACGTCCGCCTCCGGAGCAGCAGTTGCGTCCCCACGCGAGGCAATCTCAAAACGAACTCTTCTGCTTCCCGGGACAGCTAACTTCTTGGCGGTCATGTGCTTATTTTCTTTATGTTTGTAATACTGAAAACTGATCAAACAGCGCCATCTTTGACGAGTCGCTTTTGTTCGGAATTCATGTTTCAGTAGTCAAGTCAGTTAAATGTAAAATCAATCAAATACCAAAGATCAACATAATATATTAAAAAGGACAGTTCAGCATTATTTCAAAACACCATCAATACCATCATCGTTCAAAAAAACTTGCGCGAGTAGTACCTGGCCATTTATCTCCTTAAGACAGCCACCTAACTGGCCTGTCATTACGATTGCCACTCGAACGCGCCGGTTTCGAACGCTTTCAGCTTCCGGAGTCATCCAAATCCCTCCGTGGGTACCCTCAGTTCTCCCTTATCTATCTCCCCTCCCTCTTCGCAGTCAGCAGAAAGTCCGATGTTCTGTTCTTGGAATAACGAATGCAAAGCGTATCGGCGCGCGTCGAGCTTACTGCACCACATCAAACGCAGGGTGCGCGGGGGGGGCTATCGGGGCAGGGGAAGAGAGCAGCCCGCGCGATTTTATCGCAAAATGCCTCATCAATTGCTCGTGACAGCTCTGCAAAGCCGAAAGCCGCTCTCGCCGCCGAAAAAAAGTTTAATTCACGACGGGAAGATGAGCGCTGGGGGGTTTCGTGCGGTTGCAACTGTCGCGTGCAGCCAGACCAGCGTCGATAGACTCGTAGCGACAGTCACTAATGCGCCGAAAGTGAGACCGGTTTAAGCACTGTCGGGTTACATACTGTCTGTTAGTTTTTGGATTGATATGTGTTCGTGTGTGTAGTTCTTACAGGTGGATCTCACTGTATTATTGTCCGCTTTATTTGTTGTTGTTTTTTCTTTCGAAATAATATGGAACATTTAGAAATGTTTACATGGTTTAGAGCCCAACTGAATGCATTTACTGTTACTTCGAAGATTTCTGTCTGTCTGTACTGGCACAACAGCCTCTGACTAGGTCAAGGCCTGCCAGCGACGTCCCGGCCTTGCTACCATGGATTAAGGGGTACTCGCGGTTAGCACATAGACATCCCCACGCCGTATTCTGGTCTTCTCAACCTAAGCCGTTTCTCATCGACACACAGCAACTGATACTGGGACTTTTCGAGGGAAGCGCGCACTATAACCTGCCCCAACCGAGAATCGAACCCGGGGTGGCGTCATGGAAATCGAGCACGCTGACCAGTTAGCTACCCTTGTGGACACTGTGTGTACTGCAAAAGAATTTGAATTTTGCCTTCTGAAGAACATCTAAAATTTCTTTAAGTTCTTCCATTTGCCTGAACATGAAGCTCGGTTTCAATACTTTTTCTGGTTCGGATCCAGTCCTTACTTGCGCATTTATCGCATAATCCGCATGGCAGCAACCTAATGGAAAGAACATTTCCGTCGTGTCGGAACTCCCAGCGTCTTCCAGATCGATAATTTCCCAGCTGACGCTCCACGTGATCGATGGCGGAAGTCGGATATTTGTCACAACTGTCTCGTGATCCGCCCGCTGACCCTGTGCCCGTGGAGGGGGGGGTCAAGGGGGGCGCTGCTGAGAACCAACAGCGCTCTGCAAACAGCGGCGCGTGCCTCCCCCTGCCCTCGCGGGGTCACGCCCCCCCCACCCCACCCCACCCCCCCGCTGCCAACTCGCGGAGGGGCCGCCCCAGTGGCAATTAATTCACGGGCGCAGGGTCACTGGGATGCTGACGCTCATAGAATCTGATTCTTTGACGGTGGATATTGTAACGTAGAGTCGTAGGCTTCCGCGGCCGGAGTCATTGAATTCTTGGCTGTCCGGGATTAGCCGCGTCATGGTCGATGGAGCTGACGTTTCGGCCATCTTGTTGTGGCCTTCTTCAGAACTATATTGCATAGAGTCGTAGGCTTCCGTGGCCGGAGTCACTGAATTCTTGGCTGTCCGGGATTAGCCGCGTCATGGTCGATGGAGCTGACGTTTCGGCCATCTTGTTGTGGCCTTCTTCAGAACTATATTGCATAGAGTCGTAGGCTTCCGTGGCCGGAGTCACTGAATTCTTGGCTGTCCGGGATTAGCCGCGTCATGGTCGATGGAGCTGACGTTTCGGCCATCTTGTTGTGGCCTTCTTCAGAACTATATTGCATAGAGTCGTAGGCTTCCGTGGCCGGAGTCACTGAATTCTTGGCTGTCCGGGATTAGCCGCGTCATGGTCGATGGAGCTGACGTTTCGGCCATCTTGTTGTGGCCTTCTTCAGAACTAAATTTTATAGAGTCGTAGGCTTCCGTGGCCGGAGTCACTGAATTCTTGGCTGTCCGGGATTAGCCGCGTCATGGTCGATGGAGCTGACGTTTCGGCCATCTTGTTGTGGCCTTCTTCAGAACTATATTGCATAGAGTCGTAGGCTTCCGTGGCCGGAGTCACTGAATTCTTGGCTGTCCGGGATTAGCCGCGTCATGGTCGATGGAGCTGACGTTTCGGCCATCTTGTTGTGGCCTTCTTCAGAACTATATTGCATAGAGTCGTAGGCTTCCGTGGCCGGAGTCATTGAATTCTTGGCTGTCCGGGATTAGCCGCGTCATGGTCGATGGAGCTGACGTTTCGACCATCTTGTTGTGGCCTTCTTTAGAATTAAATTGCATAGAGTCGTAGGCTTCCGTGGACGGAGTCATTGAATTCTTGGCCGTCCGGGATTAGCCACGTCATGGTCGATGGAGCTGACGTTTCGGCCATCTTGTTGTGGCCTTCTTCAGAACTATATTGCATAGAGTCGTAGGCTTCCGTGGCTGGAGTCACTGAATTCTTGGCTGTCCGGGATTAGCTGCGTCATGGTCGATGGAGCTGACGTTTCGGCCATCTTGTTGTGGCCTTCTTCAGAACTATATTGCTTAGAGTCGTAGGCTTCCGCGGCCGGCGTCACTGAATTCTTGACTGTCCGGGATTAGCCGCGTCATGGTCAATGCAGCTGACGTTTTGACCATCTTGTTGTGGCCTTCTTCACAGCTATACTGCATGACCAGTACATCCCTGAGCAGTATAGCTCTGAAGAAGGTCACAACAAGAAAGTCAGCTCCATCGACCATGACGCGGCTAATCCCGGACAGGCCAGAATTCGATATTGTAACGTATTGTATTACCATAAGCAGGAACACCGTATATTTAACCATGTACATTTAAAGGATTAATTTAATTGTTTATCATTGCATAAACACAATCTCAATAATTACGTAAAACTAGGTTCCAAAACTCTGTCATCGTTCCTGATACATTTTTTGACAAAAAATCACTTCATTCTGTTTATAAAAGGGACCATCGCTCTTTTTCCATTTGATTCGTTTGCTCTCCCCAAATATCCCCTTCCACTCGCGTCGTTTGCTTTCATTCATATCTGTTTTCCCAACGACAGGAGCGCAACCGAACGTCACGTAAAATTCGCCGCGCGTTTACCTGGACGGCAGACAGATAACGAACCGCCCGCGGCAGAGCAGCCGCAGGAGCAGCGGCGAACAAAATGGCAACAAAAATAAACCAAACGGCGCCCGCAGAATGCGAAACTGTTGCACGCTCGGTGCCGCCTCCTGCCGGTCCTGGCCGGTTCCGACCGCCCCGCCCCGTCCCTTCCCCGCCACGCCACGCCACACCAAGCTTCACCCCGCCCCGCCACGTCCAGTCCCGTCCCGTCCCGTCCCGCCCTGCCCCGCTCCGCTCCGCCCCGCTCCGCCCCGCTCCGCTCCGCCCCGCTCCGCCCCGCTCCGCCCCGCTCCGCTCCGCCCCGCTCCGCCCCGCTCCGCCCCGCTCCGCCCGCTCCGCCCCTCTCCGCTCCCGGGCCCGCCCCGCTCCGCCCCGCTCCGCCCCCGCGCCTGCCCCGCCTGCCCCCTGCTCCGCCCTGGGCCCTGCCCTGCCCGCCCTGCTCCGCCCTTAAGGCTCCGCCCTGCTCCGCCCTGCTCCGCCCCCGCTCCGCCCTGCCCGCCCCGCTCCGGGGCCCTCCGCTCCGCCCTGGGCTCCGCCCTGCTCCGCCCTGCTCCGCCCTGCCCTGCCCACCCGCCCTGCTCCTTGCCCCGCCCTGCTCCGCCCCGCCCCGGGCTCCGCCCCGTTACGCCCCGCGTCCTGCCCCCGCCCCGCCCCCGTCCCGCCTGCCACATATCCCGCTCCCGTCGCACTCCTCGTTCCTCCCCGCCCCGCCTGCTCCGCCCTGCTCCTCGCCCCCGCCCCGCCCCGCCCGTCCCGCCCCACCGCGCCGTGCCCCATTCTCCGCCCCGCCGCGCGCCGCCGCCCCACCACGTACAGTCCCGTCCTGCCCCGGGGTCCCGCCCTCCCGACCCGCCGCGCTCCATCCCCGCCCCGCTCCCCTGCCTCGTCCTGCGCAGCCCTCTCGGTCTCTTCACGCGCCCTGGTCCTGCCCCACGCGCCCGTCCTGCGCCGCCCCGTCTCGCCCCGTACCCCCCGCCCCGTCACGCCCCGTCCCCGCCCCACTTGCGCCGCGCCACCCCGCCCCAGTCGTCTTCTTCGCTTTCGTTCCCGCTTCTTCACTTTCGTTTCGTTTCCGGATGCCGCCCTCGCAGACTTCGTCACCCCGTTGCCAAACGCCGGGCAGTTCGCCCGCTCGCCCACACAGACTTCAACCGCTCTGACCGCCTGACCCTTCTGTGTGTAGCGTCGTGGATACAAACACACTTCAACGAGCGGCCGCGTGACGTAGGCGAAACGTTTAGGCGTCCACGTGCTAGCCTTTGTTATAGAGAGACGTTAGGGGAAAAGCCAGGAGGCGGCGTGGAAGGGGTGCGGGCAACCTGTGCCGGGCGCGACGACGCTCCGATCTCTTTCGCTTCGAGTCTTCGAGGAGTACGCATCTGGCCGAGGAGCCGGTCGGCGAATGCCTGGTTGGGTGCGGGCCGCGAGCGAGGCGGATAGGGTCGGCTATGTGTTTGCCGTAAGGACAGGGAGACTCAAGGACGAGTCCGTAAGTAGGATGCGGCGCTTCACGCCATCGAATGTGATATTTGAGCGTAGTGGTGTGCTAGCCGCAGCAACAGATTACTCCGAGTAGTGGGATCTTTGTAAGTTAATTTAATTGTGTAAATAAGGTTGTTTCGGTGGTGGAACTTAGTAAATAAATCCGCAATTATTTAACCCACTCTCGTCTGTGTATTATTGCAACCGCATGACGCCGCATCTGACTCAGGACTTCCGCCGCCTTACATCTCGCCAGGCCCACCGCTCCCGCCCCTTTGTTCCTGAAGGTGCATCGGGAGAGATGGTTCAGGACATCAGCTGATGTCACTGCAGTGCCGCTGACCGGGTGGTCATAGTTTCGAGTCCCGACGGTGGCAGGATTTTCCACACCAGCTAGTCAGTCAAAATCAGTCGCTGTATGGAGGAGAATTCTAGCAGCCGGCTGCTCCGATCGGTAGTTTTCAGTTTCCTTCGATCAACACCAGGTGATTGCCGGAGTAGTAGTAGTTCAGTACCCTAACAAAGGGGCCACGGACCGCTCGCGATATATCCTTCCTCTTCCTTGTCCTATCCTATCCCCTTACACATTCACACAGTAGCATTCACTACACTACCACACATGCCGGGAGACCGGTCAGGAGCTTAGAGCTTGTCCCAGCTGAGGCGGTGGTCCGCTGGTGGGTGATATCTGGTTGAGGAAAACCCCGCTAGCCGACGGTGAGACGCCATCCAGCGGGGGAAGACCATCTCCTGAGCAAAAACATGTACTACACTTACGGTGCTAATGGCTCTAGTAGTTGACGCGCCCGGAATCACTAACAATCGATCAATCCTGAACGCGCTCACAGAAGCTACTTTCAAGCTCAGGTCTACATTGTTGTATAATCATTGCGTTTTGCAACTACAACTGAAACTGGCAAATTTCTGTTTGTATTGGTTATAAAAAATTGTTAAAAATGTATATTCGGATTGATAATGAAATTCCAACTGCATTTTTCATGTATTTACTTTACGTACGCACATGTCTTACACACACATACATTTTTTTGTATCTACATGTCCTAAGATCTACGTTGAATTTTTGTATTTTTCTGGATTTCTGATACAGTATCTGAGGTAAAAGAGTCTAATTGAGTGTATTTAAATCATTGAAACCATAATCGACATAATAGTGTCGAATTCACAAGTGATTACATTTATTCTCCTGGTGAGTGCAATGTGTATTTGGCATTTTAGAATTAGATTAATCCTACTTTTGGCAGCTACTGGTGTTCCCAGGCCTGGGCTCACAGCAGTAACAATGATAATAATATTTATTCTTCTCTGATGTATGTTTTGATAGAATCATGTTCATTTCTGTTTGCAATGACGCGCATGCCACAAACGCCACTTCCTTCTTTGTGGAAACAATTAGCAACTTTCAGAGAATTTCGTCAGCGTGTGGTCGACGCCGCCACGGCGTCATTGGCCTGTTAGCCCCGCGGTGGCGGTGGCGGTGGCGGGTGGTGGGATGAGCGGTGGCTGCAGTGCGTGACGTTGTGCGTTGTGGTTGCAGGGCACATCCGCACGCTGGTGGCGCTGGACGCCGAGAGCCGTGGCCACTACTGGCTGAGCGTGTTCGCCCAGGACCACGGCGTGGTGCCGCTGCACGGCCGCCAGGAGGTAGGTCGAGCCGAGGTGCGTCGCCGACTGGCGTGGAGCGGCGTGGCCCTGCGCTGCGCTGCTGCCCCTAGTTGACTAGTGGCTTTCGCTTCTAGAGTAGTTGATTAGTGGCCTGGTCAGAGAATTCCACGAGATATGGATCCTAAAACTGACGAATGAATAATGAAGCTTTACTACTAATGCATATTAGTGAGAAATGAGCCGTATTAAAACATTGTTTATTAATTAGTAATAAATTAGTTAGTAATAAATATGTGAATAGGTAATTGTATGTTAGGACTTTCAAATTTATATTTCGTTCATTTATTCATACTGTCCGTTGGCCCAAAATCGTGTCTGTGGAATTTTTTGATCATGATAACTATCGAGATAAGTGCTTCTTTTATTTCAATGCATTCAACGCCGCCAGGGCGCGGCATGGCGCTGCGCTGCTGCCCCTAGTTGACTAGTGGCTTTCGCTTCTAGAGTAGTGCGCCTCCAAATAGTGGCCTGGTCAGAGAATTCCACGAGATATGGATCCCAAAACTGACGAATAAATAATGAAACTTTTCTACTAATGCATTTTAGTGAGAAATGAGCCGTATTAAAACATTGTTTATTAACAGTAGCAATGAAGGAAATACTAATTTAGAATGTTAAAAAAAAGACTGTGAATAGTAATAAATATCTGAATAGATAGTTGTATGTTACGACTTTAAAATTTATATTTCGTTCATTTATTCATACTGTCCGTTGGCTCAAACTCTTGTCTGTGGAATTTTTTGATCATGATAACTATCGAGATAAGTGCTTCTTTTATTTCAATGCATTCAACGCCGCCAGGGCGCGGCATGTCGCTGCGCTGCTGCCCCTAGTTGACTAGTGGCTTTCGCTTCTAGAGTTGTGCGCCTCCAACTAGTGGCCTGGTCAGAGAATTCCACGAGATATGGATTCCAAAACTGACGAATGAATAATTAAACTTTTCTACTAATGCATTTTAGTGAGAAATGAGCCGTATTAAAACATTGTTTATTAACAGTAGCAATCAAGAAAATACTTATTTAGAATTTTAAAAAAGACTGAAAAAACTGTGAATAGTAATAAATATTTGAATAGATAATGCGTTACGACTTTAAAATTTATATTTCGTTCATTTATTCATACTGTCCGTTGGCGTAAGCTCTTGTCTGTGGAATTTTTTGATCATGATAACTATCGAGATAAGTGCTTCTTTTATTTCAATGCATTTTTCCTGTTCAAATAACATGTTCAAAATATTTTCCTATAAATTAACTATATCTATAGTTATTGCAACAAAATGTTTTAACATAAACATCTCCGGTTTCCTTCAGATTCATTCATTGCCTGGTAATTTTGGGTTTTATTGAGGTATTTTTAATATTTCTTTCCTCACTTATCATTTCACTAATTTTACATTTTTTCATTTCCAATAATGATGTTGCAGTAATGTTTCGAAGCCGTTTGTTCTTCAATCATAATGGTTATCAACTTGATTTTTTGTTGTTTTTTTGTGTGTGTTTTGAAATTCCCTTTTTTTGCCATAAGTAAATACCCTCTCGTCTATCGTCTTATAAATACCTTCCCTATTTATTTTAAAATAATTTTAAATTAATTCATTTTAAAAAGTTTAAGTAATTATTATGGAAGTGTTAGGACTTTCCATCAATATCAAAGTTCCTAGTTCTATAACCCAAACATTGAGAATCACTGATCTAGAATTTTCTTCGCATAAACGCAAGGGTGCCCTCATGGTAGATAAAACTAAATTCAGTGAAGAAAAATATAGCAGAAAGTAGTTTTGAAAAAATTGAGATAGAATAAAACAGAAAAAAGTATTGCAAACAGCGAAATACTATTCGTGAAACAAGTAAATGGAGTGACTCATAAAGAATGGATAAGAAATCTTATATACGTACACTCAGGATTGTGGAAAAGTATCTAGCAAGGCTCCCTTATCTTTACCACGTAGGCATACATGCTTTTTAACTGTTGATATGTGTCATCGGTTTTGTACTTTTAATAATAGGTTTATTTGAAAAATAATCGCCTGCAATAGTCATAATATTTAATATTCGCATTCTTTTGCCGTATACCTAGGTTTGGATATTCCTAGGAATAATTAAACAAGACATTTTAAACTCAATTATTCATAAGGAATGAAAATATTGTGCTACAACAATACGAGCATACCAAGAGGATAATCTAAACTCTTTGATCACTTTCATGTTTTTTTACAATTTAGAATTCCTATTTCCTCTTGGCAGGAAGTTGGCCATTTAACTGCGTGCTATTAATAAAATGACGGTAAACATCACAACGGCTTTTACATAACAGAGTCACATTTTACTGGAACTTATTCTCTTGTTGAGGTAATCTAAAATCAGTGTTCTTTAGATATCTTGCATGGTTTTGCATCTTGCCAACGTTCCATTCCTTGCTTTATAAGTGGTGGTACATTTGAATGTTTTCATAATCGTTATTAATAAGAATTATGATATGTCAGTTGTTAATTATTTTGTAAATACTGTGTATTACCTAGCCAATCTATCGAAAAATATTTTTTCCTTATATGTTGCATACAAAAATGCTTTTCAATTTGTGAAAAAACGTTTCCTGTGCAATACTAGTCATTTCAACAAGTCAAACGATCACACCGAAAGAATTAAAACTGTTTAAAAAGTGAGGGCGAATCCAAAACTTCTTTCGTCACGACATATATCGTTGGAATCGAAAGTGAATGGAACGGTTTCAGTTCTGATTTCCGTTTTTAAAAGACCTTAATCATCTCAAATAACTTGTTATTCGGGTTTCATGTTTTGAGAGGCTTCGTAGTGTAAACGAAAAATGTCTGCGTGTTTTACAGACCCTACTTCATTATTACGTCTTTTTGTTAGTTTCGCGCATTTTAGTACTATTTTAAATTAGTGAGTTTTTTGTCAGAAAGGAAAATAAATCGTCCAAAACCTGAATGTATCGAAGTTCTATAACATTCCCATTAATTTAAAACTTATGCGATAAAAATATTGAAAATCTGTTTTAAAATCAGTAGTGAAAGGTTTTGTTATAAAAAAATAGTACCCGAAATCGAAATGGAAATTGTTTGTTAACCGAAACCTAGAAGTTATGGGAAAAGCCTTGATGCCTTCGAAATCTAAATGGAAATAATTTATTGACCGAAACTTAACCGTTAAGGGAAACGGCTTTATTCCATCAATATCAAAATGGAATTAGTTTATTAACCCAAACCTAACCGTTACGTGAAACGACTTGGTACCTCTAACTTTGGAAATACGTCCACATGGCACCCAGAATCAGTGAAGTACGTATCCGTGGATGATGTCAGGTGCGATATTAACATGACTTCCTCGTGAAACAGACGACAGCGTAAATCAGAACGCTAATGTGAAGGACGAGTCGCGTTGTAAAACAGTGATCATCATTACGACGGACGGAGGAGAATAATTTACGCACGATGAGGACTAAGTGCGGCGCGTCGCCCTCGTGTTACATCTGCTTATTAGCACTTGACGTGTTGTAAGCCATTCCCGCGGCAGCTCTCCGCCGCATAATGCGCCCTCGTTGCATGCCCCGCCTACTAACAGTAAACATCGACGGTACCACACTGGAAACAAAATTACACCCTAGTTCTTGAGGTTAAAGAGGAACTTTGATGCGAGAATGTGATGACGATGGAGCTTGTCATTACGATATTCCTCATCGTACGAAACCTTGTATAATGTGGAGGGATGTATGAACAAGATGTTGATGTAAAAAGAAATTGATTAAAATTATCTTAACTCTCAGTAATTTTGATATTTTTGGATAAAAATATTGAAAAACATTGTGTTGTGTTAAAATGAGATTTATTTTATTCCAAGTGAAAACCACAGTTAAAAAGTGATGAGTTACATGTAGTTTATTTTTAATAGTGTATTTTGTGTAAATAAGAAAATTGAAAAAAAAAATAGTGAGCTTTAGAAGTTCTGATGTGTGGGACGAACATTGTAGCGGGTTATCTGCTTGTAGAAGCAGCTTCTGTCGTTCTATCAATGTAGCAATTCCGATCACACAAGCCGATTACTCAGCGAAGCCGGGCGCACCCCCAAAATCTGGGCAGTGACCTCTAGGGCGGGGTGGGCGGGGGCCCGCGGGGCGAGCGAGGGACCGCATAACAAGCGAGGCGGCCGCCGCTGGCGTAGACGGATGATTGGCCGGCCGCGCGGGCCACCGCACTCGTTACGCGCGCACGTGGACCGACTGCGCCTCGCGCGGTAAACTATGAAGAAGCCCTCGGGGGATTCCCCTGCCCGGCCCCAGCGGGAGCCCCCAGGGACTCGGTAGGGGTGGACCAACCGGAAGCGTGGGAGAGTTCGCGACCCGCGTCCGGCGCCCTCTCGCCCCCCTTCCCCTCGGTCACCTACCCCTTCCCTCGTACGTTGCCGTAAACATACACACACGCGCCACGGAGGTTCTATATGGACAAAAGAACGACGAGTCCAGACTACCCGGCCTACCGGATACCACGGAGCTCGTCCTTACGGCGGTGGAGCACGCTTCACGTGCGGCCAGACGCCTCTCGAAGAAAGGTAGCCCGCCTGTCCAAACACACGCGATCGCCCCTCCCCCTTCATCTACCCCGCCTCGGTTTCCTCCCTCGGGGGGTTTCCTCCTGCCCGCGTGTATACACACACACACACACGTGCGGGAATGCGGCGACATGAAAGCGACACGTGTCACTCGGCGGGTCGAGTCAACGCCCGAGATATTTTTCATGTCGGGGAGTCAGAGAGTGAGAGGGGAGGATGCATAGGTGATTGACGGCTGCGACAACAGTTTTGTGTATTCTGCCGTTCGGGGCGGGGCGGGGCGGGCGGCTGGTGCGTGGGAATATGGAGGCGCTTCGCCGGGCAGACTGGGTATTGGAGCGCGTGCCGATCGCCGCCGGGTCAACGTGCCGAGCGCCCGCCCTCCAAGGCGCTCACGCTCACGCCGGCACGCGTGGCGTCTGCGCGTGCGATCGAACGCTATAGCCCGTGAACGTTATAGAACGTAAAGAAAGTTGAAAGTCGGACGTCTCAGGCAGGCGTTCACAACACGACGGGAACGGGAAGGATGGTCAATATTTATCTTGGCCCGGGCACGGGAAGTCTCTCGACCAATGAAAGTGCAGCAAATGGCGGCGAAGCTTTCCAGCTGATCGAGCGCGCGTCACTGGGACCGGAGCGGGGTTGAGAGAGTAGTGCGATATTGAGGTTAGGGCATCAGGCAGTTTTGTTCGTCATTGTTGAGTTGTTTTATTTCTTGTTAGTAATTACAGTATGTGTATTCATACGAGTATTAATACTTACGATTAAAATTTCCCACAAAAAATTATTTTTATATGTTTCGTTTAAGTACATAGGAGTGGTTTCTTTATTGATACTATTTTAGTTGTATTTTCCGCGAGTTCGTCGTAGCTATTGCGTATTTTCATTCTTGTGATTTTTTTTCGTATTACCTTTATCTCGTTAAAGTATTCATTACACCACACACTCGCCACGATGGAGCGTTCCAAGACTAGCTACACAGTAACAGGTAGTATACTAGCAGGTATAAACGAAAAAGCTCACAGTCAAAATTTGAAGTGCTTTTGTCTTTTATAAAAAATCGTTCGTTTCTTGTCGGATATTTTCACTCCTATTGGTTGGGAAATTGCCAACAATAATGAAAGCTTGCCTAAAAGAAGTTGCAAGCCTTTTTCGAGAAACAGAAGCACTCACTGTGTCGGACACTCTGATTTTCGGGACTTAACTCGGAGATGCGGTATAATCGAAAAAGGATGTAGACAATGTGTGACGTACTTTCGACAGCTTCGAGAAGAGTTAGAAACAACGTAGTATTTAAGTTGTAATTTTGTTGTCGTGTGGCCATCTTCGGCCGTTAGGCGGGCACGATCAAGGGATAGAGGGGTAGACTCTTCCGCCGCCGAGCTTGATCGTGGATCAATACACACACACACGCACATTCCCGCGCGCGCACACACACACACACACACACACACACACACACACACACACACACACACACACACACACACACATATATATATATATATATATATATATATATATATATATATATATATATATATATATATAAAATACACAAACACCGTAGAATCGTATACGGATGGTGGTATCATATTCTTGTTTTCGTATATTAATAACAAGATTGTGTGTAAACGAAACAGTATACAGTAACACCCAGGAGCTGGTATAAACGGAAAAGTACCGAGCCCAAATTTGAAGTGCTTTTTTCGTTTGTAAGAATTCGCCCGTTTCTTGCTGGGTCATTTCGTTTCTAGTGGTTTAGAAATCGCCGCCACTAGTGATAGTCCGTCCAATTGAGGCCTCTTTTTTCTCAAGAAATAGGATTATTACTAAATCAACAAAGGAAGACAATAAAATAACCACGTGTATACGTTACAAATCTTCTACAGATTTAACCTAGAAATTCTAATGCAATCAAATTACGTTAATGTTTTAATGTTGTGATTTAATGTTGTAATTATAACATTTCAAGATTGTCTCTTATTAAATTGTTTTTAACGAAGGTAAAATGCGAAAAGTGTAAAATTGTCTCTGAAATGAAAACATGCGGAAATGCAGCAGAGCCGAAGACAGTTCGACAACTAATCTAAAAGCTGCTTGATCTGGTAAGGCGCTGGCTGGTGTCATCGGTCTGGGTTGATCCTTCACCGTCGAAGGCTCAGAAAGAATCAAAGTTAATTTTGTAAAGAAAAATCCTTGTGACCACCTCCTGCGCCTATTGAAGCTTGCCTGCCGATGGTGCCCGCCTTACGGGCAAAGGTGACCGTACGAAACGTCATATTTTTGTCCATAACTCATTTTCTAATTGTCGAAAGCTCTTCTAGCTTAACTATACACATTTTCCACTATTCACTTCCGGCTGGTGAAATCCAAATGGCGAGTGTTTCGTGCGAGTGGCCGGTGGCAAACAGGGGCTGAAGCGTTTTCGTCCCGTAATACGCGAGTGTGTGGTGGGTTGCCTATACTGATGAACGCCACGGCGCGCTGTGTGGTAGCAGTTAGTATGAGACACCAATGGGTGTGATGTAACTGGATGATGAAAAGGTTTCGTCTCTCCTATAATTGAGATTTCTCTTTACCTTCATTTATAAAATATTGTCCTAGAGTAAATTTGATGCTTTTCATCACTCTTTGTTCGAAATCGTTCAAAATCGGTATTGCACGAGTACATGTTTTGAAAACGAGCGACGTTGGGAGTGAGTTTTCAAAGCAAATGTGCGAATGCAATAAAGCAACATTATAAATGAGATGGAAACGCTATTTTTTGTATTACAGCATTATAAATTTACAAAATAATCAAAGTTAATTTTGTAAAAAAAAAAAAAAAAAAATCACCGTGATTGTGACGTCACCGGTATTTGGCATCTCTATAATAAAAACTATTGTTAGCTAATTCATTAACCGCTATATCCTCGATTCTCTTGCTGCGATTGGCTGAATGTGTGATGTGGCAATTATTCTTGCCGTAAACAGCAAATACGTCATCATCTGTGCCGTAGGATGTCCTTTAAAGAACGATTTCTTGAAACGAAAAATGCTGTTTATACTGCTGAAACACAAAAATGTATTTATTTCCATGCTGACCGCTTGTGTGCATGCGGTGTCAGTGTCGGTGTGTGAGCGGGGTGTGCGTGGTGCTGTGGCAGGTGTACGTGGCGGTGGCGAACGAGAACGACAACACGCCGCTGACGGAGGAGCCCGTCTACTACCCGTCCATCGCGGAGAACTCCCCTGCGGGCAAGCAGGTGCTGCAGCTGCGCGCCGTGGACTTCGACCGCGACCCCGAGCAGCGCCTCAGCTTCCGCATCACGGCCGGCAACCCCGAGAGCTACTTCTCCATCGACCGAGACACAGGTGAGCCACGCCCCACGGCCGTCCTCTGATACAGCAGCGGGATGCCGTTGACGGTTGTCTCCGTACGGCAACGAGGTAGCGTGTTAGAAGACCGCGGGTCACCGGTCTTCATGTACCAACGAGGTAGCATGTTAAAAGACCGTGGGTTACCGGTGTCAGTTGTCTCCATATAGCAACGAGGTAGCATGTTAAAAGACCGCGAGTCACCGGTGTCAGTTGTCTCCTTATAGCAACGGGGTATCAAGTTAAAAGAACGCGGATCACCGGTGTCAGTTGTCTCCATATAGCAACGAGGCAGCATGTTAAAAGACCGCGAGTCCCCGGTCTTCATTTACTAACGAGGTAGCATGTTAAAAGACTGCGGGTCTCCGGTGTCAGCTGTTTCCATATAGCAACGAGGTAGCATGTTCAAAGACAGCGGGTCACCGGTCTTCATTTACTAACGAGGTAGCATGTTAAAAGACCGTGGGTTACCGGTGTCAGTTGTCTCCATATAGCAACGAGGTAGCATGTTAAAAGACCGCGGGTCACCGGTCTTTATTTACTAACGAGGTAGAATGTTAAAAGACTGCGGGTTACCGGTGTCACTTGTTTCCGTATAGCAACGAGGCAGCATTTAAAAAGACCGCGAGTCGCCGGTGTCAGTTGTCTCCATATAGCAACGGGGTATTAAGTTAAAAGACCACGGATCACCGGTTTCAATTGTCTCCATATAGCAACGAGGCAGAATGTTAAAAGACTGCGAGTTACCGGTGTCAGTTATCTCCATATAGCAACATGATATCATGTTAGAAGATCAGGGGTCATTGTTGACAGTCATATAGTAATTGGCTATCATGTTAAAAGATCTAGGGTTTCCGTTTTCAGTTGCCTTGATATAGCAAGGGGGGAGCATGTTAGAAGATTGTGAGTTATCGTTGTCAGTTGTCTCCACATATCAACGAGGTAACATGCTAAAATATTGCGGGTTATTGTTGTCATTTGTTTCTATATTGGAAGTGAGTATCATGTTAAAAAAACCGCGAGATACCGTTGTCAATTGTGTCCTTGTAGCAACGGGGTAATATGTTGAAAAAGCGAAGATTACCGTTGTCAGCTATCTTTACATAGCAACGGGGAATTGTGCTAAAAAATCGCGGGTTATCATTGTCAGTTGTCTCCATATTTCAGTGGGGTATCATGTTAAAAGGTGGCTGGTTACCATTGCGAGTTGTCTCCTAGTTGTCTTATTGTCAGAGTTGTCTTATAGCAACGGGGTAGCTTGATAAAAGACCGCGGGTTATCGTTGTCAGTTGTCTTCTAGTAGCGTGGTATTATGATTGAATACCCTAAATAAACAAGCAGAATACTTTGCGAGGTGGCGGTGACAAGTTCGATAGCTTCTCAGATCCATGAGAATGTGAGTTTATGCAAATGTATGCATGTTATGGTAGGTATGTTAGCAGTAATAACTTACGTGATGAAGAAGCTGTCATTTGTGAATTGTCAAACAAGTCTTGAAATTAAATTATTATTTTTTTGTGATTAAAAAATACTATTTATCAGCCTGTAGACTTGAATACGCATGGTGCTAAAACGTCGAGTGGCTAACGTGTTAGTTATAGAGTCGTAAGCATTAAAATTCAAACCCCCGTCTGAGAATATATATATATATATATATATTGTAAGGATAAAGCGGAATAAATTGTACCCAAACATAGAAAGCTCTTTTCCTTTAAACTGCTGTAATTTCATAGAAATGAAAGATCACTGTTTTTTTAGCCTCTCGTTCTTCACTTTCTTAGATCGTTTTCCAAGTGATTGCCGAAATATTAGTAAGATAGTAGTTCCAATATTATATTACATAATCTTTATTTACAATACGAGAAAGTTTTTGGTATCGTAACACAATTATTTTCTTTTGTATGTCAAAATATTAGGGTTGTCACATCCCGTGCATGTAAACCATTATATTTAATCAAAAAGGGGAAATGAGTTAATATTTCAAATTTATTTTGCTTTCTTATTCTTTCCACTAACGTATTTGAAAAAATTCGGTTGAATAAGTGAGGATATCAACTGGATTAACATGTATGCATCTATTATTTGTAAAGATGAAATAAGTGGTCATGACTCCTTTAATATTATGAATGGGTTTCTCCTTACGTTTACTTATGTGTTATTTTAACATTATATATGTAATACAATATATAGGTATTTCGTAGTTTTTTTTTTTAATAGTTCGTCTTCATCCTTTTACAGAGCAAGTGAAAAAATTTCAAACTGAAACTCGATTGTATTTTAAATAGGTCTTTGACGCCAACTTCAAAAGAGAACCACTTCTTTGTAGACCAGTTCGAGAAATTTAATGGAAATTCTCTAGATTAATCAATGATCATAGCATTTTATACAAGAAGGAATATCATACTTTCTGTGAGGAATTTCACGGCTGTCGGCGGAACGCTTTCTCTTTGATGTTTTGCCGGAACCCTTTCTCGAGTTAAAATTGGAGTAACTCGTCTATAATTGGAACTGTTATGTTCGGAATAATACACGCGTTAACCAACACAGATTTATTAACACAGAAAGTACACCCGGTACAATTCCAAAACCAAAAGAATGTACCGAATTACAATAGCCAAAGTCGAATTCCAAATGTCCAGGAGATGTACAAAAAACTAGCAGGGTCTAACCGTTAATCAACACAGAATTCCAAATAACTTGCCGGGCCAATAATAACTCTATCACAGTACAAATCTCCTATCTCTACTAACACACAATAATCACAACTCTAGCGCTCTGCTCGCCGGGCGGGCGGCGCCCGCTCTTAAAGCGGGCGGCGCTGCAGATTCGCAATCCGGCTGCCGGCTCTCCGGCCAGCTCGTCACTTGGGATTGGGCGGCGTTTTCCATGCTCCGCTGCCTCTGCCGACTCCTTTAACTGCCGCCGAGCGCTGCCCTGTAGGCGCGCACTTCAAAAGGTGTTCACAGCCGCGACAGGAACAATCCAGCGAGTTCCCTAATTCTGTTCCGCCGGATGCCTTTCCCTAGCTCTTGCGTCACCATCTTTGCTGTGCTCTCGCACTCCCAAGTTCTTTAGGGATTCGAAGCGCACCTTCAACATTATTCACAAATTCTCAATAGACTGTGCAAAGATTAATAAATATTTAAGTATTAATGTACGTGTTTGTGTTATTTTTGTTTTTATTAATATGTTTTAACATCATAGTGATATATTGTTTACACATTTTTTATAACATTCATGTTCACTTTTCTCTATTTTGAGACCTAGGTTTATTTAATTTTCTGTTCGAAACTCATCTTGATAGACATATTCGTAATAGCTTTTTCCCCTCAGCCGTACATTTCATAATCGGAAAACAAAATCCTCACCACAATAGACTAAAGCGGTAACTACCGCAACAGTTCTTCGACCCTCCCTGATTATCATGTACCCGATGTGGCTTCTCACATTTAATTCACGTGAACTCAATGTATTCATGTCTATATTTTTTCTTAATCAATGTTAACGTAATTTAATGTACCATCACTGTAGCGTACTCAGATGCTGAGGGCCTTCGGGTCAAGGATAAATAAATGGAAAAAAGTTTTTATATTTATTTGATACCGATGAATAAGCTGATAAGTCATAAACACTTAATTTTACAGGAGAGCGAAAAACAGCGTTTAAGTGAATTAAATTAGGGATTAATGGTATTCAAACGAAGGCGGTATTCAAACAAAATTATTTTGCGTAGGTTTGGTTTGAATATCATTAATCCCTTATTTATATCATTAGTTTAAAGTTGTTTTTTGCTCCCCTGTAAAATTAAGGTTTTTGACTTATCAGCTTATTCACCGGGGTCAAAGACTTAATGACTGACTATTTCGCCTCAAAATTAGATCCCAATTTCAGAGCTTGCCTCGCGCGTGGCCAGTTGTGCTTGCTCAGGATCGTTGCTTTCTCGCTGCGGAACGAAGGAAATGTATCGCTGTGCAGCCCCTGCGTTGCGTAACGAAACCTCGTGAGGACGTGCCGGCTCCTGCAGATTGCCACCGGTGGCTCTGCCCGACCTCCCGCTCGCGAACGGCTCCTGGACAGCTGACAGTGCAGGCCACGCCCCTCCCCGGCTGCCACTGCGTGACCCGGGTTCCTTCCGCCCCTCGCCCCGCCCCTAACCCCACCCCTAGCCCAGCCCCTTGCCCCGCCCCTAGCCCCGTCCCTAGCCCCGCCCCTAGCCTCGCCCCTAGCCCCTCGCCACACACCGTCTGGAGGAGAATTCTAGCGGTCGGCTACTCTGAACGGTAGTTTTCCGTGGTTTCTCCGATCAACACCAGGCGAATGCCGGAGCAGTACCCTACCAAACGGGCCACGGGCCGCGCGCGATCTCTCCTTCCTCTTCCTTGTCCTATCCTCTACCCTTACACACACACATTTACACTAACATTCACTACACTATTACATATTCCGGGAGACCGGTCGGGAGCTTAGAGCTTGTCCCGGCTGGGGCGGTGCCCCGCTGGTGGGAGAGTCCTGGTTGGGGGAAACACCACTAGCCGACGGTAGGCCGGCGCCGGATCTCGCCATCCAGCGGGGGAAGATCACCGGCAACTCTCGAGAAAAAAACATGCACTACACTAACGGGACTAATGACCAAAGCAGTTGACGCGCCCGGAAACACGAAAAACGCAATCAAACCCTCGCCACGCCCCTCGCCCCGCCCCTCGCCTCGCCCCTAGCCCCGCCCCTAGCCCCGCCCCTCGTTCCGCCCCTAGCCCTACCCCTCGCGCAGCCCCTCGCCCCACACCTCACCCCTGCCTTAACTCCCCATTTGAAAGCTTTCGGAATGCCAACTCTGTCGCCGTCCGGATTTTCAGTCCATGCTACCTTCGCTCGTGTCAGCGACCACCGTAGACGCCACAACCACAATCACCGCGCGGTCTTGTACCTTTCGTTTTCTCTCGGGTCAGATCCTGTGCGTGCACCCCGTAATTTCGGCCAGGCGGGTCTGGGCGTACTCTTCACGTACCGCTGCCGCTGCAACGGTACTTTACCATTAGCGACATCCTACATTGCGTGACCTCCACCTTTCCACCCATGACCACGACCGCGCCCCAACCTGCGAGCGGGTTCTACAACGCCTAATGCTCTACATTGATGACCGGCTCCTTTTTTTATCGCCGCTTCTGTTAATTGTCGTGAAAGACGAAAATCGTTGGCTGCCCTTTGTTGCCTTCGACGCAGAATTTGTACTTGTAGATATCTTGGAGGAGCGTTTGTGTTGCTTACAGTGTTACGTCCGGTACATTTGGATACAAATGGGCAGATCAGTTTTTTTTTAACCATTTGCGGCATTTTTCATGCTGTATTATTATAATCTTATAGAAAAGCAGTGAGCGAATGGTTAACTAAAAGCTGTGAATTTTAAGAAACAGACGTACAATTCAATTTTATGTTTAGAGAAGATTAGACATTAATTGTACATAATGCATTAATAGTACTATGTTGTTTAGGGACTACTAAATAGTACGTTGTCATGTTGGAATACTGATTAAAATTTGGATTCACCATAAAATAATCTATATCTTCCTTTCCAGTTTAAACTTGAGTATTCACTTATTCTAGATTTCAAACGAAATCTCGACATTAAGAAAATCAGCTTCTATATAATAATGCATCATAATAAGTAATCGTCCCTGTCGATCTGCACTAAAGCGATCGCCCGGCTTGAATTCCGACTCTCACCACCTACTTGATTGTAGGAGCCAACAAGCACACACGCTCTGGTTTTACTGCTGTCCGAGTTTCACATTTAAATTTGTCAATCAGGTGAAACAATATATTTGTAATAAAGGCGTGAACCACATTATAGTTTCGTGACGTCACTGTTTCTTGATACATTCAATATAGTACCAACCAATTGTGAAATAGTGAATCTAATACTTAAGAAGTTCACTTAATTCATTGTTAATTGTTGATGGACTGATGATTGAATGGAATGTAACAATAAGCGACATTTCAAGTACTCGATTGTATGGTGAAATTAGAAAATCTGATAACGTTGCTTGTTGCGAAATCTTATGCGACTTCTTTTACTTCCAGACCTATATCTCCATTGGGAATTCCGGTCGTCGATATCGAAAAAGAAACCACGATCGTGAGGTCTTTTGGAAAGTAAACCTCGTGCATGTTTACAGCAAACTCGCAACTTTGTCTCTGCGCCTCCGAGTTATTGCTTCATCCAGCGGGCGCCGGCCTTTCTTCCAATGACGCGTGTGTGTGTGTGTGTGTGTGTGTGTGTGTGTGTGTGTGTGTGTGTGAGCTCGCAATTTCAACCGAAGATCCGGAGCGACCCACTGAGGCCGCAACTTCTTCTTCGTTTGTACGAAGACGCTTCTCTGCGCGGCTTTTGGAAAGTCGGACATGAGGGGTGCGGTGGGTGGAGGGGGCGATGGGATAAAGAAGGGACGAAGCCCTACCCTGTGGAGTATCGGTCGTCTCGACCACGGAACCGAAGCCGGGACTGGGAAAGCCGGGGCCGCCGCCCCCGCCTCTCCCGCCGCCCCCGCCCTCCTCCGCAGCCCCCGCCGCCCCGCAGCCCCCTGCCCCGCAGCCCCTGCCCCGCAGCCCCCGCCCTGCAGCCCTCCTGCCCCGCCGCCCCTGTCCCTCCGCCGTCCTCTGCCGTCCCCGCTGCCTCCACCGCCTCCTGCCGCCCCGTCGCCCCGCCGCCCCCCGCCGCCCCCGCCGTCCCCGCCGCCCCCGCCGCTCCCTGCCGCCCCTGCCGCCTCTGCCGCCCCGCCGCCCACGCCGCCCACCCGCCGCCCCGTCGCCCACGCCGCCGCCCTGCCCCTCCACCACCCCCACCCCCGCCGCTCCCGCTGCCTTCGCCGTGCCCGCCGCCGCCATCACTTCCGTTTCCCGGCTGCACCTCCGCCGCCTGCCTCTGCTGCCCACCGCCTCTGCTGCCTCCACCGCTTCGCCGCTCCTGTTGCCCCGCCGCCCCCGCCGCCCCGCCGACCCCGCTGCCCCTGCTGCCCCGGGCTCGCCCCCGCCGCCCCGCCGACCCCGCCGCCCCTGCCGCCCCTGCTGCCCCGCTGCCTCCGTCTCGCCCCTGCCGCCCCTGCCGCCCCGCCGCTCTCGTCGTCCCCGCCGCCCAGCCGCTCCCACCGCCCCCGCCCCCGCTTCACAAGTTCCACCAACTTCAGATGAGCGAACCCTGCGGATACGACGTAGTTTTTATTCTTAAGCCGTTTGGACAATGCGCTTTTAGGAGTTAATTTAGTATTCCTATATTCCAACAGTCTGTTCCGTTTCTTTTCATTTTTTTCCGCGGAAACTTTTCCGTTTTTCCCTCGTCTCCCCCACTTCCCATCGTCTCCTCCTCCCCCGTTTCGCTTGCTCGCCGCCGCTCGTCGAAGTTGCTGAATACGTAAAGGGAGCCGCGCGGCCAGCCACCCCGAGGGCGTCCCCTGCTCGAAGGTTCAGAGGAGACGGCTTTCCCTTGTCACAGCGCGGACTCGTTTCGGATTTTTACGCTGATGTGAATTGGTAGACAAGCTGTGTGCAAGAAAAAATAATTTGAATGGAAATTGAACCAAATTCAATTCTTGTCAAAAACAATGAACCTCGTAGAATAATTTAATTTCGCAGCATGTTTTAATTTGAAAATTATTGTAAAATGTAAATACTCGTATAATAGTTATTTATTCCTATACGTTTTTAAGTACTATATATGCTGTACGTAACAAAGACACTACGAATGTATGTTGTGTTTCAGTGATGTACCTCAAATTATTTTCTGTTATTTAATGTACCCTTTGAAGACTTGACTGAAATTTTCTAAATGTATTCGGAAAATAGCATTTGATGTAAGCAAGCATTCGTCCTAAAAACATTCTCTCTAATGATACAACACAATCTGAAATACATCTGCGCCATTCATTTATCTATTGGTTCAAATAGTTTCTCCCCGCTTTTGTCAACGAAGATCGTTCTTGGACGTTCTCCCAAACCGTCTCTGACAGCGTGGGAGCGTCGTCCCGTAAGGAGCAGTGAAATGCGGTCCCTTAGCTGCAGCCAACTCCCCAGATGCGTCAGTCGCTTAGTCTTATTTAGCAGCACCGCGAAAGTTTCCATATAAACTCCACATAAATTCCACGAGCGGCTCGATGTTCCTTGACTAGCGCCCCGCCGCCCCGCCCCGCGCCCCCCGCCCCGCCCCCCCTCCCCCCTGTGCCCGCTCGGCCCTGCCCCGCCCCCGCCCCGCTCGTCCCGTCCACTCCCCGCCCGCCCCGCCCCGCCCCGCGCCGCGCCGCTCCACCCCGCCTCGTCCCGCCCCGCCCCACCACGCCTCGTCCCGCCCCGCCCCACCACGCCCGCCCACCCGTCCCGCCCCCTCCCCTGCTCCCTCTGCCCGTCCTGCCCTCGCTCCCGCCCCGCCCATCACGGGCCAATCTCGCGCCGTTTACGACGTCTTAACTCGAACGTTGCCGACTTATCCCTTCACGCCCTGATAAGACGTGTTACAATATGAAGTGAAGCGAAATACTCGAGAGGTCTTTACGGCCTTCGACGGCGTTCTCGCGACGCGGTTCTTAACGGGTTCTCGCTTTACTTGTACTGCAGCGGTAACGGTCCCGGCTTTGGTCTCCCTCTCGCTCGGCTGTTACGCGCTCGCGCGCGCGGAGGCCTGGAGCGGGCCCCGCGTCGTTCCGCTTCCGACATCCGTAAAAGTCTTCTCCGAGATGTCATCTTGCTCACGACGTTTTTTTCTTTTTCTTTCGGCCTTACCCTCCGCGGGTGTTCACAAACTCGTATCCACTATTTTGTTTAATGCAGGTTACGATCTACGACATATTTTCAATACCTCTTGCTGTTGACGTCATTTGGAGTTTACGAAGAACGTTATTTTCACGTTATATATGATGTTCTACATCAGGGGGTCCCAGGCCTGTAAGAACTGTTCAAGTGAGTCGTGAGCTAATGCCGAATAAAACTACACTGAAAAAGGTAACCTAGAGTTAAGAGAAAATAAAAAACCTAATGGTAATTAACGAATGCAACACCAGACTGTGCGCTTTTGAGCTTTTTTGTAATTTGATTTATAAAATTCCCGTAACGCTCCTCCAAATTAACTATTGATTTATTAGAAATAGTTATATATTTATAATATAATTTAATAATAATTACCGAGATACCTAAACGCCATTCCGTGGCGTTCCACCAGAAATCAAGCCCTATATATAGAAAATCTACTGATTCCGTCTATTTTAATTCACGTACAATACTCGTTGTAGTTTATCAACACAGGCTCAACTTGAATAGGTCTGGTCTGATCGGAAATCGCAAATAATTTAACTCTGTTCCTTGAGGCTTTATATATATATATATATATATATATATATATATATATATATATATATATATATATATATATATTTGTGTAATATTTTATATAACATGCAAATCCGATTTCACATGCGTATGCTTTTTGACTTTATTAACGTTAGATACTGTATATTTGTAATATATTTTTACACAAATCATGCAAACTCCATTTCAGTTCTTCAAAAGCATTTTATTACAAGATTAGATTATTATTTTTTAATTTAATTATCACGCCAAATTAACATTTTATTTGATTATCCTCCTCATAATAAAAGAAATTTTGTGTCATAGTTTGTTAAATAATACGCTAACCCATTGTTCTCCTCTTAGTCTTCCATTGCTCCGTTTTTCTCCTCTTGGTCCTCTTAGTCTGTTGCTCGATTCTCTTTTTCGATTGTCAGGCGTTTTATTTTTGCAATACCTGTTCGAATTGTATTTAATCGAATAAAAAATATTTTTTGTTGGAGAGTCATTATATTCATCTTCAGTGATCGACAATAAAGTTTTCCATTATTTTAATAGAATACTCCTACTATAATGGCAACGAAAACTCCATAAGCAATAAAGGTGCCCGTCAAAGATAATAAAAGAGTTCCGAGCGTCGGAAAAAGAATAATTGGTAGAATTACTGCAATAGCAGAAATGTGATTATCTTCATGAACGTGGGAAGGCGGTTCATGTGGAAGGAAATTGCGAACAGGAGAATCAGCGGGGAGGGCTTCTGAAACAGCGGTTGCAATCGCTGAGACGATAGAGTCGGTGTCAGTCGGAATGTGGGATGCAGGAATGTGTTGAATGACCGGAAGTATTTCGCGGACTGGGGAATCTGGAGGGAGTGCTTCTGTAACTGCACCTACAACCGCATTAAAAGTTGAAGTTGAATGCGGAATGGCAGGGAGTAAATCGTGAACCGGAGAGTCTGGGGGAAGCGACTCCGCTACGGTGGTTAAAGTTGCAGCAATTGGAGAATCAGCAACACTAGGCGGTAGAATATGAAGAGCTGGGAAGGGAAGTGGAAAGCAAGGAAATACAGCCGGTATAGGTGAATGCGGAGAGGATTGCGACTCGGATTGAACTCTAAAATGAGCTGAGAGGCAGAGAGGGACGAAGAAAAGGAGGACTGGGAAGGCTGCAAAAATGAAATAGAGAGATGCAGATGCAAGAGCGAGGATGCAGGCGGAGAGGAGGATCAAGATGTATAGTACGAAAAACACGGTGGCGGCGGTGACGACAGCGGTTTTGAAGAGGCAGTAGAGATCAAGGTCGTTGGCGCTGATGACTCGGGTAGAATCTGTTCATGATGCCAAGTCATTCGGCCTGAAACAAAGTATATTTCCAACGATTACAAATCTTTATTGGTAGTCAACATGGTGTTTTACCAAATATTTCTTTGGGGCTGGGGCGTAGATTATTCAATATTTTTTATTTAATTATATCACAATGCAATTTCAAAACACATATTTAATATGGGATCTTATTGGGAAATGAATAGGATCCGGAGTAAAAGTGCGTAGAAAAACACAAAAATGTAATTACACAAAATATTTTATTCAATTTGTGTTATAGGCTAGTATTAGATGAGTAATCAATTTAGTGTACATGTGAATAAAAAAATCCTTTTGTTGTAGCCCTGACAAAGGTTTAATAAAAGCTGAAACGTTGACAATTGAAATTATGGTTTTTACTGACCGAAAAGCAAGAAAATTACATAGTATTAATGAACGCTGTCTAGAATTCAAGTACGTATTAATTTTACGGAATAGCTGTAAATCATTCGTCACATTAACCAGAGGACGTCGGCGATTTTTTGTAAATTTCTTTTGCCTTGCGTTACCTTCATCAGGATATATACAACTACCATCCCTCGTTAGGCGTAAATTGCGGGTGCACGGTGGATGTGAACGCTCGGCGAGTAACGCGAGTCCTGCAGCCCGGAGGCGCCCGCCGCGCCACATCCAAGTGGCGAGATTTCGCCCGAAGGGGCAGCACGCACCACTCAAAATGATTCGATTATTATTTGCGTTAGCGGCGCGGGCCTTTTTTTATCTGTCACTGGAAAAGGCCGGCCGCCCGACGCCCACTGCCCGCGGGCGACAACCCCGGTGGCGAGGGCGGCGGAGGGCGGTGTCAAGTTTTGTCAAACAATGAGCTTCTCCGACGGGACTAATTACCATCATTAGCGTTTTTCGGGTCGCCGCGTGCCCCCCACCCCCACCTCGCTGTGATTGATCCGCGCATGCGACAGTAATTGATGTCGCGTCGTTTGCACGCCGCCTAGTTGATTACCGCCGATCTACACCCGGGAACACAGTTAAAAATGCGAGGAGCTGGGCCTCGCCGCGAACGCGTCACCGGGAGCGGTGGCTCAGGGCGTCAACTGATGTCACTGCAGCGCCTCTGGCCTGGGTTACACTCTCCACGGCGGCAGGATTTTCGACTCTAGCTTTTCAACTAGGTCGAATTCAGTCGCTGTCTGGAAGAGAAATCTAGCGGATGGCTGCTCTGATCGGTAGATTCCCGTGGTTTCTCCGATCAACGCCAGGCGAATGCTGGAGCAGTACCCTACCATACGGGCCACAGTCCGAGCGCGATCTGTCCTTCCTCTTCCTTGTCCTATCCTATCCCCTTACGCACACGCACTTACTCTAACATGCACTACACTACCACATATTCCGGGAGACCAGTCGGGAGCTTAGTGCTTGTCCCGGCTGGGGTGGTGCCCCGTTGGTGGGAGAGTCCTGGTTAGGGGGAAACCCCACTAGCCGACGGTAGGTCGGCGCCGGATCTCGCCATCCAGCGGGAGAAAATCACCGCCACCTCCCGAGAAAAATACATGCACTACACTAACGGGACTAATGACCAAAGCAGTTGACGCGCCCGGAAACACGAAAAAATCAATCAATGAAGCGAACGCGTGCGGATATAACAGCGACGCGGGTCCGATTGACTGGCTCGCTTCGCTCTGTGTTCTGCGCTTTTTACGGCTTGCGGTAGTTTCCTTTGCGTGTGATTTGTCTACATGTGTGTGATAGTGTCTACATGTTCATACTGGTTATTTTTAATTGTAAAATTGTTTTGAGATATATTTTTGTACAGAATTTATCCTCTTATCGCAGAGCGTAGATTTCATTCGCAGGAGTCTTGATAATTTCTTATTACTCAGTATATCTTTTGTACATGTCATTAAATTGAAGCAGTTAACAGTAATGAATATCATTACTTATATCTTTGTGGTTATTTGTCTCTGTTTATGTACTTTTTAATAAGGTCCTGTGTATTTTCAATTTTCTAAAGATATTCTGAAATCGACTCGTTTTATTTTTCTTTGCTTTTGTTCTTCCACCCCCTCTTTTTTCTCTCTCTCTCTCACACTCCCTCACTCTCTCTCTTTCTCTCACTCTCTCTCACTCTCACCCTCACACAGAAACATACAGCATTAATTGTGACAATGGGACAGTATCAAACGCCTGAGAATTGTATGGTCAAAATAATCTCGCGCCTTTCATTTTAAAGTTTCAGGACCCCATTGATGTTTTATTTCTTTCTGACAACCTCATTTCGTCGTTTTGCTTCCGTTTCGTTTTTAAAAAAAATAATTTAGTCTATTTCCACGATTCGTCTCCCAATTTTCTCCCCGCTGCGAATGGCCGACAGGTAATCTTTCATCCGGCGTGATGCGGGTAATCTCAGAATGTCACTCAGCGCCGACTGACAGCCCTGCTCCCCCCTCCCCCCGGATTTTTCTGAGATGGTTTTTCGTAAACGACGCCGCGCGAGTCCGACCGCGTGGTTGTAGATATGGACTTTGAGAACTACATTCCGTCGCGTTCAGTTAAGAAACGCTAGGCAGTTTGTTTCGTGAATGACCGGCGTTTTTAACACATTCTCTGCTTAATGTGTTTGGAATATTGTAGTTACTATTCTTTAAATCCACAACTAAAAGTGTTAAGTATGAGTAAAATACAAAACCTAATCTAGATTGCAACCAGCTTCCTAAGAAACTGATCTAGTGGCAGTGGGTGTTCCCCCAAATCGCAAATCCACTTTCGCAAAATATGAAGTGTCTTCAATAGCTCGATATTAATAATAATAATAATAATAATAATAATAATAATAATAATAATATGGATTTTTCAATAAGATGTCTCTTTGTAGCGAAAAACATCCTATGCAAACCTATAAATTGATGGTAACAGTCGTTGCGGTTTGAAAAAGAACTAGTACATTACTGGAGACATCGAAGTGATAGCTATATAATGTCAAATACTACGAAACTAAATTCCTTCTTCAACTAGGTATATTTTTAAAAATCATCTTGTGAAGTACTCACAGCTTGAACCCCTTTAACGACTCTATAAAGTAATTTATTTACATCGTAGGTTATATAGTTCAGTTCAACCATCAAATTAATTTAAACCCACAATTTGCACACTGCTAGATTAAGTTCATAAATATGTAAAATATGCACCTGAAGACCAAAATATTTGAAAATAACACAAGAACACTAAATGCACATACGATCTCACAGTTTCTGGTATTGTGTCGTAATTTGAAATAAAATTGTCAGATGTGTCTAACTTTCATCTCTTTCGATGCACTCAAAAGTAAGTTGTACACTCACATATGTCTGCATATTATGCTTGATTTCCAGGAACTGGATTCTGCTTTGCCCATTTACATTATTTTCAGTAATAAGAGTGGAATACAGTTTTCAGCCATTCGGAGCATCCGTGTCATACAGTGCTGAACATTTTAAAGATTCATTCACTGAATATTTTCGATATTCTAATTATGTTTATTACGTTTATTACTGACTTATCAATTGTTAATTTAAGCTTTTGTTTTTTATTGTTGAGTACTACGTAGTATGTACTAGTAGTAGCTTTTGTATTTGGGTGAAAATGGACGTGCATTGTATGTTAAAGTTTCAAACATTTTTACTTCATTTTATTGTTTGTATTTCTCTCTCTTAAAATTATGAATGCCTTTGTCTCTGAACATTTCATCGTTTGATTAAGTGCAGAATTAAGCTAAGTACTTGGAAAGGAATTACCTTTAACAACTTTCTCATAATGATTTTATTTTCGCCATTGTCATTAACTTACTCAATACCCACCATACAATATATTCGCTGTGTCTAGTACCTAAGTTAATGCAGATAATGTTTACCCCTTAGCAGATTCCAAGAACGCAGTGATTCATTTCGTGTTAACTCCAAGGAGGCGTTATTAGGAGAAGCGACGAACACAATTTCCTCTCTCGCGTTATTGCAATATTATTAATTAACGGTTTCATTATAGGGCGTGTTCAGAACAGAACTCATCGGCACGTGGAGGCGGGTGATAGCTTCGACGTGGCAAGAACCCATCCGCAGTGCCGTCAGCCGCGCAGAATTACTATGAAACGCCAATATGCACTTAATATGCGTAATTGGAGTCCCCAGGCGATGCAAATGAGGCTCTCCGCGTTTTTTGTCAGAAAAAAAAAGGTTTTCGCTCGCAGTGAGACACGAGAGGGCATCTCGACATACTGTGTGGTGCAAGGCGGATATAATAAAAACAGCAAGGACTTCGTTGTTTTTCATGAATGCAATGCATCCAGGGGTGGACATGTTTTTAATGCAGTATATAGGGGGAATTTCATTTTTTCTCGCAGTATTCGTGTCGGTTTCTGTTCTTTTCAACTGGATCCTCATTTACATTATCCGTCATTCACAATGTCTAATTCCAAATATTTACTTTAGAAACGGGGCATCCATGAATTGAATATGTACAATTTACGGAACTTAGTTTATAAAAATTACATTTTTTAATTCCTCGGGTGACATTTTATGTTTCTGGAGCATCCGTGTTTTAGTACCATTCCTACCGCAGTTTGTAACATATTGCATTAATTTTGTTCTTTAAAACAAACACGAAAACAAATATGAAAAGGGTTTAGACATTCCTTTCAAAAGTGGACTTATTTTCTGGCACGAAATGCAGGTCGCTTTTTATCAACTTGGCCATACACTCATACAGCGACCACTGTGATTGTGTTAACTGACAGAGGAACTGTAGGAAGAACAAGTAAGGGACACAACACGAACATCCACGCCCAAGATGGGATTTGAACCTGCGGCCCTTCCAGCCGAGGCAGTGACGGCCCTTCGGCCTTCGCGACCTCGGATATCCAGGCCGGCAATTTTAAGTTTTGCAATCCCTAGAATCTTATAAAATGTAACCATTTACGTCCCTGTGCTATAATATTGACTACAGACTCTACATATTAGTGTTTTAAAATGTTCAGTTTGATGCTGATAATGATTCCAACAAATATCAGAAGAGTATCAAATATACGTGTTATTAGGAATCCATAAAAGTGTTTTGTCTGAGAGTGTTTATCGAAGTTCATAGTGACGTCATAGACAAATTGTGTTTTTTCATTATCTGGACTCACCGGGAGAGATGACTCAGGGCATCAACTGATGTCGCTGCACTCGTCTGACCTGGAGGTTCTAGCTTGGACTCCCGGTGAGCAGGACACTAGCTTGTGGGCTAGGTCGAATTCAGTTGCTGTCTGAAGGAGCATTCTAGCAGCCGGCTGCTCTGATCGGGAGTTTTCCGCGGTTTCTCCGATGAACACGAGGCGGATGCCGGAGCAGTACCTTAACAAACGGACCAGAGACGGAGCGAGATCTTTTTTTCCTCATCATTGTCTTATTCTCACCCTTCACTGACATGCACTGCACTACCACACATGCCAGGGATCTTTCGGCAGCTTAGAGCTTATCCCGGCTGGGGCGGTGCCCCGTTAGTGAGAGACACCTCGTTAGGGAAAACCCCGTTGGCCGACGGTAGGTCGGCGCCGAATCTCGCCTTTCAGCGGTGGAAGATCACCGCCATCTCCCGAGGGGGGAACATGCACTACACTTACGGCAATGACCATAGTAGTTGACGAGTCCGGAATCAATAACAGTGAAGCAATCAATAATCTGGACTCGATCACAACCGAAGCTTATTTTGTGCAAAGAGCAGGGGAGGGCCGAGTGTGCGTGGAAAGAGTGTACCTGGCCAAGCAGAGCGAGTGGCTGCAGCTACTGCTCCCTGAGAGCCGCGAACTTCCAGCCCCCGCCCCGCTCCTCCCCGCCACGGCCATCCCTGCTTCGCCCCGTCCCGTTCCATCCCGCCTCGCCCCGCCCCGCCTCGCCTCGCCTCGCCTCGCCCAGCCCCGCCCTTCCCCGCCCCGCCCTTCCCCGCCCCGCCCTTCCCCGCCCCGCCCTCCCCCGCCCTCCCCTGTCCCGCTCTGCCCTGCCACGCGCCCCGCCCGCTCCCCCGTCCCGCCTCGTATCCCTGCCCCGCCTCGCTCCCTCCGCCCCGCCTCATTCCCCCCGCCCCGCTCTTCCCGCCCCGCCCCGCTCCACTCTGCCCTGCCTCGCTCCCCCGCCCCGCCACGCTCTGCTCCCTGCCCCACTCTCCCCGCCCCATCCGCTCTGTCCTGCCCTGCCCCGCCGCGCAACTGGAGCCGCCGTCTAATGACGCGGCTGATTGGACGGCGCTCTCGAAGAATCGCTCCCCGCCCGTGGCGCCGGCGGCGGCCTCGCGCGCGCTCGCCCCAATGGCTTTCGCGCGTAGCTGGCTCCGCGCCGCACCGTGCCACTCGCCGCGCTGGAATTGAAGGGAAGGCGGGGCCGTCGCTTCGGAGGATGCAGCGATGTGCGGCGGAGCGTGGTCTTGCTGCGCCAATACAGCTTGCTGGTTTTCATTCATTTTAATTGACTTTCGGTTGTCGGAGAGCGTGGAACTGGAACTTGATACTGGCTGATTAACTTTTTTTTTTCACTTTTTTGTTCTTCTAGATTAATTGTGGATTCCTATTTTGCTGGGAAACAGATCGTTGGTTTCAGTCTCATTGGTTATTAAACATTAGTACGGTTTCTTCGTGGTGCTTAATTTTCTTATTGTAACGAGAAAGCTATCTTTTGAATTCCATTCTGAGTTGCATTTGTGCTGATAGGGGAGGTTGTATGTAAATTTCAATGTTAATGACGTATTTTCGATGAAATATTCAAATATAAATAGTTGGATTGTGTTAATTGCGTAGACTTCCGCAGACGGGGTGTGTCATATAAAGGCTATCTGGGACGAGCTTCGTCTCTGTCCTGGTGGCTGACGTTTTGGACAAAATTTGTGGGCTTCCTCTGAGCCTATCTTGGATAGAGTTGTCAACTCACTATTCCACAAATTCTTTTTTATGTAAATGGAGATAATCATCTTCATTACTTACACCTTTCAGAATAAACCTATGTTGGGGAAATAACTGGGAGAGGTGGCTCAGTACATCAACTGATGTCACTGCAGCGCCTCCGACCGGGAGGTCCTAGATTCGAGTCCCGACGGCGACAGCGTTTTCCACTCTAGCTTGTGAGATAGGTCGAATTCAGTCGCTGTCTGGAGGAAAATTCTAGCGGTCGGCTGCTCTGATCGGTAGTTTTCCGTGGTTTCTCCGATCAACACCAGGTGAATGCCGGAGCTGTACCCTAACACATCAGGTTACGGACCGCGCGCGATCTTTCCTTCCTCTTCCTTGTGCTATCCACACATACACACTTACACTAACATGCACTACTCTACCACACATGGCGGGAGCTTAGAGATTGACCCTGCTAGGACAGTGTCTCGATGGGGTATATACTTGCGGTGGCGAGGGAGGGGAAGGGACTCCACAAACCGCCAGTGAATCGATAAGGTAAACGTAAATGTAGCTTTACTATGCGCACGTTTTGTTGAACTTTCCTTTTGCTTGTAGTGGTAGTAGAGCTTAGGGTAAGTTTCTATTTTGTTAACAGTACAGAAAAATCGAGTCTGTTCGTTTCTTTACCGTTAAAAATAAGTTTTCTATAATTTGGCAACGAAAATATCTAGTTTTTGAAATGTTAATCTCTCGCTTTTTAAATTATTATTATTATTATTATTATTATTATTATTCATCTTTCAACTATTAATAGTTAAATAGTTGGGAAGGGATTCTGAAACTCAAGAAAGCGTGCGCAGATGATTTTCTCCCCCATACGACACACACAGTTTTTGACTGTTTTTGACTAAATAAATAAAAATAAAAAAAAAGATGAACGGAAAACGTGATCTGCTACCAGATTTTAATTTTCAAATTATGTTACTTCTTTCATTGCCCATTATTCTGAAAACTTCTTTCCTAACTATTTTTCTTATGTTTCTCCATTAATGATTTTGTTTGTACAATCATAATATTTATGTCGATAGTTTTTCGTCTTCAAGTTCCATCGTTTTTAATATTTCGTTTGGGTTAAAAGATTTCGGAGAGAAGACGTCGTTATTAGAAGTTAAAGACATCGTTGCAAGAAAAACGTGAATTTTAAATAAAGGTATCCAAAGTTTTTTTTATGACAATCATTTATTTCAGCAATTGCACAACGTTTCGTAATTAGTTTTGTTACATCATCAGGTGCATAGCGAGGGAACTACTATCCCATTGAATTACCACTGCAGTAGAACAATCAAGGAAACATAACGAAATTAACTCACACACACTCAGGTGATATCACATAACTAACAGTTACCAACAGACACTCCATATTCCAAGGAATGGATTCGTTGTGCAATTGCTGAAATAAATGATTGTCATAAAAAACTTTGGATACCTTTATTTACAAACATATATTGACAATGAAGAAGAAATGTTGATTTAAAACGTGTATTAAATGCTAGAATTACGCTCCAATGTAATAAGGAGCGAATGTCGTGTACGGCATTTAAGAATTGCACCACAGGGAGTGGGGGAGGGAAGAGAGGAGGGTGGAAGCTGCTGCGAAGACGTGAGTGTCGGGGTGCGGCAGGCGAGCGGCGTCGCTTCCTAGCTTCCCCGGGGGGATTTCCCCTGCGCGGCGGTCGCCTAAACCCCTAACGAGGTCGCCCCAACTAAGGCGCGCCCGGCCCGCCCCGGCCCGGCCCCAGATGTGTCAGCCAGCGGGGCCGGCCGCGACCCCGCCTCGCTCCCGCCCCGCCCCGCCCCCGCCACGCCACGCCACGCCACGCCCTTGCTTCCGCGCCGCCTCCGCCACGCCACGCCGTCGCTTCCACCCCGCCTCCGCCCCGTCCCGCGGCCCCGCCCCGCGCCCGCGCCCCCGCCCCGCGGCCCCGCCCCGCGCACCCACCCGCGCACCCACCCTGCGCACCCGCCCGCGCACCCGCCCCGCGCACCGCCCCGCGCACCCGCCCCGCACCGCCCGCGCACCCGCCCCGCGCACCCGCCCCGCGCACACGCTCCCGCGCACACGCCCCCGCGCACACACGCCCCGCGCACACGCCCCGCGCACACGCCCCGCGCACGCCCCGCGCACACGCCCCGCGCACACGCCCAGCGCACGCCCGCGCACACGCCCCGCGCACGCCTGCGCACGCCCTGCGCACTCGCCCGCGCACCCGCCCCGCCCCACCCTGTCCCCGCCCCACCCGTCCCCGCCCCACCCGTCCCGCCCCACCCCGCCCCTGCCCCACCCTCGCTCTCGTCCCTACCGCGCCCTCACCCCGCCCTCGCTTCCGCCCTCGTTCCCGCCCCTCCCCCCCCCCCCCCCCCCCCCCCGCCGGCACTTCTGCCCCCCGGCCTCGCCGCGCCACAGCCCCGCCCCTCTCCCACCCCGTTCTCGTCCCTGCCGCGCCCCGCCCCTCTCACCGCCCCACACCCGACCCGCACCCGACCAGGCCAGCTCTGACCAGCCCCCTTCCCCTTGCCGGGCTGCGCCCCCGCCCCGCCCCACCCCGGCCTCGTCCTTGCTGTGCTCCTGCCCCTGTCGGGGCTCCTCCCTCCCCCTCCCCGCCCCGGCGCGGCGGCAACGCCTCATTTGCATCCCTTTCAGAGGCGCGGTCCGCCCGCTTAGCGCCTGGCCGTGCCTCGCCCGCAGCCGCCGCCGCCATCCGCTGCGCGCGCCACTCTCGGGGCAGTCAGATCTCCTTCCTCCTGCACAGCTCTGCTTTACGCATCGCCTGCTCTACTCTTACACATTCCTCTACAGCCATTATGAATTCAACACTGACTAGGAATCGAATGTATTCGTTAAGTGAAGAATGTATTAAATATTAACTTTATGTTTAATTAATGCTTCTCGAAAGTTTGTATTTAGAAGTAATAAAGTAATATTTATTCGTTTCCAAGTTTGAAACTGAGAGTAGTTCAGTGATAATCATGGAATACACTCTACATCGTAGTTTTTTAGACTTTTTGTTTTGATAGCTTGATTCGTATTTTCTTCAACTGTAAAATATAAATTAATTATTTGGACCAAACTTTGTAATCGAATGTGTGAAAGGGAAGACGGCTTCATAAGTATCCCAATTTGGAACGCCCATTTCCGGTCTGCACCATACATCAAATAAGCAATCGTTATCATTAGACATTGGATGTTTAGGCACTAAATATCGTCTTTTAGTGCCTAAACACGAAACAAATAGTACATTTTAATGAAAAAATTAGATTTACATATTTACTACTCTTTTACATGCAATCTTAACAGTTTGCTTTGCAATATTACCAGTAACTTTTCAAGGATCACAATTTCAAATTTGGACAATTGTGAGAGAAAATCAGTTTGAATGCATAGAAAGATCTTTCAAAAAATACTGATGTAACTGGCATATATTTTAGAAGTTGAACATTAGCAACACTGTAACCTGGGAATTTACATTTATTTCCACTTAAAATTTCGGTGTATTGTCAATCGACCATGTTCTCAAAACATGGCTAGTATGTATGAAATAGAGAAATGGAGAAAAATATGTGAATTCCTAAACTATACGAACAAAGACGTTATTTGGAGATTTCGTAATGAATGGTCACGTTGAACCTGGGCTGATTTTCTGCTATCTTAGCATCGTATATAAAAGTAATATATAAAAGGCAAAACAGGCCAATCATTTAAAAAAGGTATTTATGCAAAAACGGAATTATGCTAAAAAAAGGAAACTAAGCATTATAAAACTTCGTCATATGTCATGGTTTGTCATGATTCGTCCACATATTATCAGCCTTTAAATAAAGTCCCTAGAATAAAATAAGCATTTCCCTAAACCTCTCATGTCTAGTTATCATTCATGAGTTATCTGTAATTGTGTATACCTCCAAAGGATTTAATATGCATGTAACAGCTCTTGTAATCTTCTGCTTAATATTTTGTCTTTCCCATCCTTCACAAACAGCTAATATTATTACTGTTTTTTGTTTTTTTGCATTAAATAAAGACACATTCTGCTTGATTAAACAGAAAATATAGTTCAGCATTTATTAACACAAAATATTTAGAGCGGTGTGATTTACTTCTGTACACTATTAGTCAACGTAATTTAACATAAGTTTCGAGATTCTGAACGTTTATAACCGCCTTTGCAAGTAACTGGTGTACAGAGAAAAGCCAAACCTCCAAACATGCAATTGAAGATCGAAAAGATATACAGTAAAACTTGCTTAATGAGCAATATCAAAAAAAAATTTTTTTGGCATTGGACTAAAATTACGCATTATCCAAGAAAATCATTTTGTTTTCGAATAAATACTGGGTATAAAGGAACTTATTAAAAAACTTAAACTGTGTATAAAGGAAATAAATATTTCTTCTTGATTGTCAATATATGTTTACAAATAAAAGTATCCAAAGTTTTTTATGACAATCATTTATTTCAACAATTACACAACGTTTCGTAACTCGTTTTGTTAAATCAACAATTACACAACAACAATTACACAACGTTTCGTTTGTAACAAAACGAGTTACGAAACGTTGTGTAATTGTTGAAATAAGTGATTGTCATAAAAAACTTTGGATACTTTTATTTGTGTATAAAGGAAATTATTTACACACCTTTCAGGATGAAGTTCACTCGCAAACTACGTTCATCGTATTTTAATTGATGGACTGGAAACATAACTCCCGCCCCGAATCACGATTGATCGCCCGAAAAAAGTTTTGTTACGCCCGAAGGGCATCTTTTTTGCTGAATGCACGTGCGCCTCAAATTTGCTTGGAAACATTCCTCCAAAAAAAATTACATTTTTCATCTTAAATGTGTATGGTGCACCTCTGGGGATATTTCCCTATCAAACAATGGCCCAATTACAAAGTTTTCTGTCGATAGCGATTAATAAATTGCATAAAATTGTTAACTTTTCTTAGCATATTAAAGGACTGTTTTTTTGTTGTTTCTCTCCAGTTGTTATATCCAATATGTTATTTATTCAGTTGTTTCGTGGTTCCATGGAATCCAGTACAGAATATCTCACACTTCAGGTTCATTGACAATGATAAAGCGCATACGTAATTCATCGCTACTGCACCGAAACACCCTGCGCACTTAATGTCCCTCCGCGTAAATTTACAGCATTTTCTATAGGTTGTGAATGCAGCGCGCAGAGCTTGATTAATCAAATAGATCATTTGGCTGGTTAAGGCTCTCATTGGCCGTTGGGAAGGAAATACTCTGTGAAACGACTGGTAGCGTCGGAGGCATTTACCTCTGGACAACGACCCATCAACTGCACCGAAACGGCTCATCAACCGCCTCCCCCCCCCCCCCCCTCCCCCGCGCCCTCCGCGGGGCGTGCAAATGGGTCGCGCGCTGTGTTCGTTTGCCGCGCGCGGGAGAAGCAATCAAATCTCACGCATGGCGGGCGGAGCGGAGCAGGAATTTAAGAAGGTTTCTCTGCGCAGCCGATGTCTTCGCTGGTATAACTGATAGCATATCGGGCACTCTTATACCCAAACCGGGAGCGGTAGCTCAGTGCATCAACTGATGTCACTGCAGCGCCTCTGACCGGGAAGTCCTAAGTTCCCACTCCCCACGGCGGCAGGATTTTCGACATTAGCTTTTCAGCTAGGTCGAATTCAGTCGCTGTCTGGAGGAGAATTCTAGCGGCCAGCTGCTCTGATCGGTAGTTTTCCGTGGTTTCACCGATTATCGCCAGGAGAATGCCGGAGCAGCACCCTACCAAACGGGCCACGGAACGCGCGCGATCTTTCTTTCCTCTTCCTTATCCTATCCTCTCCCCTTACACACACATACTTACTCTAACATGCACTACACTACCACATATTCCGGGAGACCGGTGGGGACCTTAGAGCTTTTCTCGGCTGGGACGGTGCCCCGTTGGTGGGAGAATCCTGGGTCGGGGGAAACCCCGCTAGCCGACGGTAGGTCGGCGCCGGATCTCGCCATCCAGCGGGGGAAGATCACTGCCGTCTCCCGAGGGAAAAAAACATGCACTACACTAACGGGACTAGTGACCAAAGCAGTTGACGTGCTCGGAAACACGAAAAAATCAATCAATCAATCAATCTTATATCCATGTGTGCGGGTTGAAGCTCGATCGAAGAGGTGGATTTTAAGGGCGACAAAATCCTGCGCACATTTGCTTCAGAGGGGAAGTAAATCTGACTGTCCCATGTTGTAGATTTACTGTATGAAAAATATCTTCAAGCCTAAAAGAAGCCTCTGAGCTGAATTCAAATCGCCTGTTTCGTCACGAGAGTGTTACCTTCTTTCTCAGCTAGATGGTTAAGGGTGCGTAGCGAATTTTGCGTGGTCAGACGGAAGAGAAGACCTAATGGCCTGAGTGTCGTCATGTAAAAAAATGCATCATTGGATTGAATTGATCAGTGGCGTACTTATTGACACTGGCCGCACTTTCATTCTGTCGGCATTTACAGTAAGAAACTTGTTTAATTTTTTTTTTAAAAAAGCGAAAATTGAGATACACAGTCGGATAAGATAAACAGGATGGTCTATAGGAAAACGTGAGGGACACTTGGAACTCAAAGAAAACTGTGGGAGAAACAAGGTAGCGGTCGCGTTACTTAAGACTCGTAATTGACAAATAATGATCGTTCAAGTAAATTATTTTATGGCAATTTCTACTCTGCTTGGTACTTGCTACTGTACTATTATCTTATTGACAATGTACTAGTGAATGTCATTTTTAGTGGTATGTAAATCTTGGCTGTTCTTTACAGAAATGGTTGTAAGAACGGAAGTACTTATCTGATGGAGGTGGTATGCACATACTTCAACTCGACAACTTTGAAAAAAGAACTGTACGTGCGATAAGTGACAGAAGAAAAGTCCCCCCCCCCTTGTGGGCGAACTTGCCACGGCTGTTACCTCGACACTTTGTTTCACACAGGTCTTGAAGACTATGAAATCTATGGTTGCGTAGGTGAGAATTGCCATTTAAACTCCCAGTCAGGTGGCAGTTCGAGGAACCGACATAAACGGGTCTCTTCACTTCGCTGACCATTCTCTGCGAATGGTGGAGCGAACCAGCTTCGAAAGCGGCGCTCGTTGAGGGGAATTTCTGATCTGACCGGGGAGTAGCGGAGCACAGCCTTGCATCCCCCGGTCTCAGATATCTTCATCGACGTTGTCCAGCTGTAGTAGCGAATTTATCACTGCATCCATCCCATCAAAATAATAGTCAGTGCAAGCGATCAGTGTATTTCATCTTTTGTTATAAAAATCCTGGCCCTCTAAATGTCAAATTTAATACTTCACAAAAAGATGTACTTCTTGTTAAAAGGGAGATCAAAAAATATTTACGAGGGTTCTTAGCCTTTCTTTGTTATGATAGCTTTGACGATCTGAACCAAAATTCGTTGAACTCTTGAGACAATTTTCGAAGCTTAAGTCTTTTGCTGGAAGCGAGGCCGCTGAGGACGATTGTATTCGTGTATGTTCTGTGATCCTCTATAAAAGATTTGATGGTGCGCGGGATTTCGTTCTCTTGAATCACTGCAAGACCCTGGCCTTTCTCCACCATCCATATGGATGAATAGCGTGCTTTACGACGGCCTATAAAATTCTCTCGTTAAAGAAGCTTCTCCAGTAACTACCTAACCAGGAAGATCTCTACAAAAGCATTGATGTTGCAGGTTTGAGATGAAATGAATTCTTAGTTCTACTTTAATTCTCAATTAATAAACAATTTTGTCGTTAGAATCGGAGTAATAAATTCTACAATTTTACAATATTGTTCAACTAATTATTTATATTTTCTTTCAATTTATTAGGTGATGAATTGTATCGATACATTGTATGTTCTTTGAAAATGTCGAATATGTCCCGTAAATGTGTTTATGAAAGTTTTTCGTCACTTAAAAAAAATCAGACTTTTTTTTTCTTTTCTTTTGCAACATTAAGCATTTCTCATTCCCTGCACCATAATGACTTGGTTTTGATTTTAATATAACGCATACAACTTGAATAATGTGTCGCTTAGCTAAATGCTTCTTAGTTAAAACTATTTAAATAGCATAATGAAACGACGTGCAAGCAGGGCATGATGCTGCCATATCGTTACGTTCCCTCTCCTGCGGATCCGATTCCGCTCTCTTCATCTTTTTACGGTGAAAACTAAGTCCGGTGGTTGTTTCCTCCCTCAACACCCGATTAACACCCCCACTCGCCCGGGGAGAGCACGCGGCGTTTGTGCACAGAAACGTACATTGTATCCCTTTTATGAAGATAACGCCATCCTGCTGCACGGGTGTGTGCTTGCGCCGCCGAAATATAAACACAACCGCTGCCCCGAAAGAAGCAGCTCCCCCAATCCCGCGACAACGGCCGCGCCGTCGCATTAGGACGCCATTATCACCCCCCTCCCCCCTTCGCGCGCTTACCGCCCGGGCGCGTTCGTAGGGACACGACGCTCGCTCTAGAGGAGGCGGCGACGACTACAGACACTGTACTGGACAAGCCCACTAACGTTTGTACTGGACAAGCCCACTGGCGTTTGTACTGGACAAGCCCACTGGCGTTTGTACTGGACAAGCCCACTGGCGTTTGTACTGGACAAGCCCACTGGCCTTTGTACTGGACAAGCCCACTGGCGTTTAAAATGGACAAGCCCGCTGGCGTTTGTACTGGACAAGCCCACTGGCGTTTGTACTGGACAAGCCCACTGGCGTTTGTACTGGACAAGCCCACTGGCCTTTGTACTGGACAAGCCCACTGGCGTTTAAAATGGACAAGCCCACTGGCGTTTGTACTGGACAAGCCCACTGGCGTTTGTACTGGACAAGCCCACTGGCGTTTGTACTGGACAAGCCCACTGGCGTTTGTACTGGACAAGCCCACTGGAGTTTGTACTGTACACGCCCACTCACTTGTCCGGGTTAGGTGGCTCAGGGCACCCGTTGATGTCGCTGCAGTGGCTCGTAGGGAGGTCCTAGGATTCTAGTACCGACGGTAGCAGGATATTCGACTCTAGCTATACAGTAACTTGGTCGAATTCAGTGGCTGTCTGGAGGAGAATTCTAGCGGCCGGCTGCTCTGTTTCTCCGATCAACACCAGGCGAATGCCGGAGCAGTACCCTAACAAACGGGCCACGGACCGCGCGCGATATTTCATTCTTCTTCCTTGTCTCATCCTCTCTCCTTATATACACACGTACACTAACATGCACTGCACTTCCACATATTCCGGGAGACCGGTCGGGAGCTTAGAGCTTGTACCGGCTGGGTGGTAGGTGATACCTGTTTGGGGGAAACCCCACTAGCTGACAGAAGGTCGGCGCCGGATCTCGTCATTCAGTGGGGAAAGATCATCGCCACCCCACCCCCATGAAAAAAACATGCACTACACGTACGGGACTATGAACTCCATAATTGAGTCGCCCGGAATGACTATGAATCACCTGCTTATCTCCCTCAGTATTTATGTACAGAAGTTAAATTGTATCCTTTAGTGAATGTATATATCAATTGGTTATTATTTGAATTAGTTATATGAATGTATTCAATACCTTGACAGATTCTGTCTATAATCGAACAAGGATAAAATAAGTTTAAAAGAACTTGCTTCTCTCACACCGTCATTCCGCTGTGGAGGGTAGGAGCCAACTTACCTGCACGGACTACCTTGGGGGAGGGGGAGGGTTGATTGCGGTGCGCACTGTGAAGGCGCAGGGCACGTAGCGAACGCGCTGTGGCGGTGGCGGCGCCTAACGTGTAGCCCCGCCGCCGCAATAACACATTAGAGGCGCGGCTTAGAGCGGCTGCTCGCTCCCATTACCGCCCCCGATTACACGCTATCGGCGGCGCTCAGCCGCCCCCCCCCCCCCCCCCCCCCCCCCCCCCCCCCCCCCCCCCCCCCCCCCCCCCCCCCCCCCCCCCGCCCCGCCACGCCCCGCCCCGCCACGCTCCGCCCCGCCGCGCTCCGCTCCGCAGCGCCCCGCTCCGCCCCTCCCCGCCCCGCCCCGCTCTGCTCCGCCCCGCCCCGCCCCGTCCCGCCCCGCTCTGCTCCACCCCGCCGCGCCCCGCTCCGCTCCGACCCGCCCCTCCCCACCCCGCCCCACCCCGCTCGGTCGCGCCCCGCTTCGCCGCCCCGTCCCACCCCGCCCAGCCCCGCGCCCCACCACCTCCACGTTGGGGCAACGCTGTCTGTAATTATGTCTCAGGGCGCTCGCCACACTCCTGTTCCCTCCTTCGCTTCCGCCAGCTCCGGTGTGTTTGCTTCCTGTCGCTTGCCGTGTGTTCTTCATTTTGTTCGTTCTCTTTGTATAACAGGTACTGAGATATTTTGATTCCGTCTTTCATTTTTATATATTATTTCTGTGAAATCATCTTCGACGATTTCACTTGTAGATCTTTATTTCCTGTGATCTATCACTTGTTTTGGATTACTCTTACGCAATTCAGTTTTTCATTTGATTTTTTGTTTGTTTTCCTGGTGCTCTATTACTTTTAAATTAACCCGGGAAAACAAAAGAAGTGTTCATGCTGTTCAACATTGAGCAACAAAAATAATGTATTTAAAATCATTTAAAAATAAACAAACTTAACTGACTCTGGAAAACTTACCTTATCTCCAATAGCGATGTCTATAATTGTTTTGTAATTCCTTCTTGTCCCATTCCTTTCATTAGAGCCCCACTATTACGTCCATCGGTTTTCTTATTTTACTTAAATGGCATATTTCCATTTACACTCTCTTTCCTCGTTTCTGTTTCGTATATTCTGCTTTCCTCCTTCAGAATATTTCCTTTTATCTCTCCACCTGGTGCTTAGGGCTTCACCATACAATCAACCGTCTGTACACTCCACTGGGTTCTCATTTTCCTGCCCAGCGCGAGCATGTCATTGGCTTTCTCTCCACGTCCCTCGCACTACTTCGCTCTCTCTCTCTCTCTCTCTCTCTCTCCGGCCGCCCCGCTCCCTCTTGCGGCACTTGTGCTCACGGGGCCGACCTTACCTCTCCCTTTCGCCTCTGTCCCACCCCTTCGCTGCCCCTTCGCCGCCCCTTCGCCGCCCCTTCGCCGCCCCTTCCCCGCCCCTTCGCCGCCCCTTCGCCGCCCCTTCGCCGCCACTTCGCCGCCCCTACGCCGCGCCTTCCCCGCCCCTTCCCCGCCCCCTCCCCGCCCCTTCCCCGCCCCTCCCCTGCCCCTTCGTCGCCCCTTCGTCGCCCCTTCAAGGCACCCCTTCCTGCCCCTTCCCCCACTCCTCTTCCTGCCCATTCCCGCCCCCTTCCTGCCCCTTCCCGGCCCCTTCCCCCGCCCCTTCCCCGCTCCTTCCCCGCGCCTTCCCCGCCCCTTCGCCGCCCCTTCGCCGCCCCTTCTGCTGCCCCTTCGCCGCCCCTAGCCGCCGCGCCTTCCTGCCCCTTCCCCAACCTTCCCGCCCCTTCCCCGCCCCTTCCCCGCCCCTTCCCCGCCCCTTCCCCGCGCCATCCCCGCACCTTCACTGCCTCTTCCCGCCCCTTCCCGCCTCTTCTCCGCCCCTTCTCCGCCACTTCGCCGCCCCTTCGTCGACCCTTCGCCGCCCCTTCGCCGCCCCTTCCCCGACCCTTCCCCGACCCTTCCCCGCGCCATCCCCGCACCTTCACCGCCTCTTCCCCGCCCCTTCCCCGCCCTTCTCCGCCACTTCTCCGCCACTTCTCCGCCACTTCGCCGCCCCTTCGTCGACCCTTCGCCGCCCCTTCGCCGCCCCTTCCCCGACCCTTCCCCGACCCTTCCCCGCGCCATCCCCGCACCTTCACCGCCTCTTCCCCGCCCCTTCCCCGCCCTTCTCCGCCACTTCTCCGCCACTTCTCCGCCACTTCGCCGCCCCTTCGTCGACCCTTCGCCGCCCCTTTGCCGCCCCGCTGCTGCGGCGCGGGCGTAATGGTCGAGTGCCGCGTTGTGCCCATAGAGCGCGCCGAGGAATTGTTGTTATGTTCGTGGCCCGACTGCGAGCAAGGCGGGTAATGCCTACGCCGTTATGCCTTGGAACTTTTTCCAGCGTTCTACTGTTCGTTTTGCGGGCTGACCAACGTAGAAATTGTTCCAGACACTACTTTTGTTCTTGGAGTTCTGGTAATAAAAATTGTTGGCTGTGAAAAGTCGAGTGCGTTGGTTTGCGTGTTATTACAGTGCTGTGGAAGTGTCGTTAGGGTTAGGGTCGTTTGGTTTTGACATTTATGTGTTGTTAACACATTTCAAACTTTTCGAAATTGCCTAGAATAGCTACGCGCGAAGTGTTCATAGGTTCTTTTGGTACTACCAATGTTTAAGGCAAGTCCCACCACGCCTTAGGTGAAAAGTGCTCTTGGCAGTCTAAAGCATACCAAAAATATAGAACCATCATTTCGAACGTACGTTTCAGAAGATATTGTCATTTATTATAACTGATGTCAATCGTACGATCTGACCTTTAATTATGCCAGTATTATATGTTACAAATTATACGAATAATAATAATAATAATAATAATAATAATAATAATAATAATAATAATAATAATAATAATAATAATAATAATAATAATAATAATAATAATAATAGTTTTCTTTGCGATTGACCTGCTGTCTGATGACAAGAGACAACTACATCACAACATTACTTATCTTTACAAAGCACTACAATGCCATACAATAAAGTATAATACTAAAAGAAATAAAATTATTGCACAATCTCTACTAACGACGACCAAAAACTTAACAAACAATTTAAAATAAAAAATGTAAGTAATAGAAGGTAAGAAACATGAGTATCAATTACTGTACTCTATAGGAAACTTCACACAACAGAAAGCTCATGCGTGTTTTAAACTGAATACCCAACGTAATTAAGTAATTATCTAATAAATGTAATTCTTAATTTTTAGTTGTATCATTAGTAATAAGTGATGATTCAAATTGTTCTTCAATTTATTCATTCATTGATGCAATATTTCGAAATAGTGCTGCAAGAAAAAGTTAGCAACATCAGATTATACATTCAAATAGAAATTTGAATGAAAATATTCCTTGTTGTTGTTTTATTTTGTATTTGCTGTCATTTAAGCTCTACCTAATGTACTGATCATAGTTTCCTTTCCCCTGAGCTAGCGACGTACTCACACCCAGCTAGTCAGCGAGATAGGGCACATACCTACATTCACCTTCCACCGCTTCATATCTCAGTGAGCAGCCCAAAAGCATTGCCCAGCATCGCACTTTCCCACTGTCCCTTTACCACCCGCACGGTCTCCTTCCCTGCATCGAATCGTTCCACACTACATCACGCCTCCCCGCCCCACGCCACACACTTCACACCACGTCTCATCACACACTATTCCACATTTCCTTCACACCCCGCACAGTATACCGCTGTAATCACATTTCATTTCACATGACCGCACTTCACTTCACATGACCGCACTTCACTTTACAAGATAGCTTTTCACTTCGCATGACCGCTGTTCACTTCGCATGACCGCTGTTCACTTCGCATGACCGCTGTTCACTTCGCATGACCGCACTTCACTTCACATGACTGCACTTCACTTCACATGACCGCGCTTCACTTCACATGACCGCACTTCACTTCGCATGACCGCACTTCACTTCACATGGCCGCACTTCACTTCACATGGCCGCACTTCACATGACCGCACTTAACTTCACATGGCCGCACTTCACTTCACATGACCGCACTTCCATTCACATGACAGCACTATACCACTCACAACATATCACACCAACCACACCACGCGACATCACGTCACACCTCGCCTCGTCACGCCACGCCACGCCACGCCAAGCCAAGCCACGCCCCCCGTCCCGCGCGCGGGTGCTGGTAATGACGACATCCGCCAGCGCGCAGCGTCACCCCTTTGATGACATCGCCCGCGGCGCGGCGCGGCGGTGCGACGCGGCCCAGGGAACGGACGACCCTGGAACAAATTTCCTGGATTTGCATAGGGGGAGCGTGGAAGGGGCGGGGCAGATGGGGCGGAAGGGCGGCGCGCGTAATCTGGGGCCGCACGCTCGCGGGACGTGCGCAGGAAATAGATTCGCGGCGACGCGTCCATCGTGACGAAGCGGCGGCGGCGGGGAGCGAAGGCGGCGCGGGATGAGGTCTATCGGTGTCTGGCAATCAGCGCCGGGCGTGCGGGAGCCCCACGAGGCGGCGGCGGCGGCGGCGGCGGTGGCTGCGTGGCGAACGCCGGGCCGTGACGGTTGGCGGAGGTGCAACTCTGGATGAAGTCGTTCCGTCTGGCGGCTGCTGCGCGTGTCACTTGTGGGCAAAGTGTGCATTTGCTGAGGGGAACAATGATGGAATCGGGAAGTTGGTGATGAGGATGGATGGCGTAAGAGGTGACGTTTGCTGGAAAAAATATTGGATACTAAACGTCATTCTCTGATGGACGTTGAGGTGACTAACAATTCGACATTTGATTTTAAATGCAATAAAAACGGAGTAGGACTCCAAAGTATATCACACTTTAGCTGCAATAGTCGAGATAGCAATTATGTTTCTTGCAGTAATACGTTGCGGCACTGGAACGACATTTGTTATGTCTGAAAGTTAGCGTCAGTACACCAGAGAGAGTATGAAGACGGGACATTTTGAACATAGTAGTGAGTGATATGTAATTTTTGTAGAGAGAGTTGTGACAAAGCGACTGTTTTCAAAAGTCATTAATCGAAGTATCAAAAGAGTTCGTTTGGAGAGTGACACTGGGAACCAGCAGGTAGTTACAATCTAAAAATCGCGGGATAGAAACGATTGGAGATAAGAATGGAAAAAAAGATGCGGATGGACAACGTGGAGAACGAGTACCGTGAGTGAGGACAGGGCCCAAACCAGTCGACGACGGACGACGAGGCGTCTCGTGGAAAGGGAAGGGAGGAGAGGGCCGACGGGACGGGGAGGCGCGCGCCGGGAACGAGACGAAAGTTGGGCGGAGGCGAGGGCGACAGCCCGTGCGTAAACAAGTGTGAGCTCGCCGCGCCGCTGCCTGCTCCGCAGATCGCCGCCTCCCTCTCGCCGCCCCCTCGGAGTTGCGTCTCGCTCGGGCGCGGCGCGGCGCTGGGTGGGGCGGGGCGGGGCTGGGGCGAGGCGGGGAGGGGCGGGGTAGGGCGGGGCTGGGCCGAGCATGACCGGGGCGGAGCGGGGCTTGGCGTGGTTGAGGAGCAGGGCCTGAGCGGGCCGGAACGGAGCGGGGCGGGGTGGGATGGGCGGAGCTGGGAGGCGACGGAGCTGGGAGGGGCGGGGCAGGGCCGGAGCGGGTTGGGATGGGGCGGAGCTGGGAGGAGGTGGGGCGGGGCTGGGTGAGTCGTGAAGGGGCGGGGAAGGGCCGGAGCGTGCCGGGACAGAGCTGGACGTGGCGGGGAGGGGCAGGGCGGGTCAGAGCGGGCCGGGACGGAGCTGGGCGAGGCGGGGAGGGGCAGGGCGCCTGGGGAGCGGGCCGGGACGGAGCTGGACATGGCGGGGGAGGGGCAGGGCGGGTCAGGAGCGGCCCGTGACGGAGCTGGGCGTGGCGGGGAGGAGCGGGGCGGGGCGGGCCGGGACGGAGCTGGGCGGCGGGGCGGGTCGGAGCGGGCCGGGACGGAGCTGGGCGTGGCGGGGCGGGTCGGAGCGGGGCCGGGACGGAGCTGGGCGTGGCGTGGGGAGGGGCAGGGCGGATCAGAGCGCCGGGACGGAGCTGGCGTGGCGGGGAGGAGCGGGTCGGGGCGGGGCGGGCCGGGACGGAGCTGGGCGTGGCGGGGCGGGTCGGAGCTGGGCGGGGCCGGAGCGGGGCGGGTCGGCCGGGACGGAGCTGGGTGGGAAAGGGCGGGGCAAGGCGGGAGGGGGCGGGGCGCTGAGTATGCGGGCCGCGCGCCGCTGACGAAAGGGCTTTGCGCTCGTTGGAAGCCTGCGCGCCGCGGCGGCAGCGCTCGTGGGTCGCGCGTGGGGGGAGGGGGCGGTCGCCTGTCTTATGCACCGACGCGACGCCCCGTTAAAGGAGACATCTCAGCCCCCTTGCCGGAATACGCAGTCGTCCGCGGACAAGAAACGTTTTCGAGAGCACTGCCGCAAATCATGGCTATAACTAGTGGCGGCTCGTGCTTAGGTTGCACAGCCCCCAGAAAATGAGAAAGATCTCATAATATTTAAGGAATATACGTTTTCCTTGTAAAACGTTCATTATTCAAGATGTTGCAGCAACATCGATGTATATGAAATCATTTTGAAACCAAAGAGCGTCCAAATGATGCTCTCTCCTGTGTCTGGTGCCTTGCCAGGAATTGCAACACTCTCTTGGATGTAGTAATGAATTCATTGATATTACTCTTTGGTCCTTCGATTTTACACGAGGAAGATACAGCCATTTGGTTGGGCAACCAGACAGTTGTCGCTGTCGCGGTGCGCGGCGACGGAGAGAATCACAGGGGATTACCCATATTCTGTCTTCGTCTAACTCACTGCAACGTAGTTTTTTGATTTTCGCTTCTGATTGAAAGTACACAAGTTCAGTCAATTATTGGCGATATTCAATGCATTGTTTATGATATTTGGAGACTATTTTCTTTTCACATTAGGTTTGTTGATTCAAAACGTACATTTGATAAATTCTTTGTAAAAAGGTGTCCGTTCAGGATGGAAGTCCCTTAGTGTCTCGCGGAAGCCAGTGTGGCTGCAGCTGGCCAGCGGTTTGCGCACGTTCTTGTGAATACGAACGTGTCGAAGATCTCTCATTATTGTGAAATATAGCAAGGTAGTGAAGTTTTCGAAATAAAATAATTTTATTTGTGTGAAAGGTGTCGAAGCAATAGTGCTTGTTGCGATGTATTGGAGTCGAATGTAAGTGCCCAGTGGTAATCAAAGCCAGAACCACGTGCGCGGTAGGTGTATATGCCTTACGCAGACCAAAAGGAAAACATTATGTAAGTAGTGTTTCAATATAGACTTTTATTTCACTTAATTTTAATTAATATGAATTGCGTACATTTTATCTATATGTTCGATGGAGTTGCAACCTCCAGTCTGTAGGGACACCATCCGCCACTAACTATAACAAAATTATATCATATTACAAACATTGATAGTGGTGACAGAGTTTCATGGCAACTGTGTAAGCTTACATCCCTCGGCACACAGATGATGAGAGGGTTCATTTGCTGTTTCGCTGTCGGCTGTTTTCTTCAACATTCTACTCCCACCGTGAAAACGTTGAATGAATGAAACAGTAAAACTGCAAACTTACGAACCATAGTGGCGCCCCTCAAAAAACAGGAATGTAGATCAGCTCCAGGTACGTGCAAAAGTCATGATGCTCTCTATTTTGTCGGCTGAAACCTGTCTTATTTAGACCGAACATTGAACACCTTGTTATCATTGATTAATTCTGGAAAGCTTTCAAAACTTTCCTCTTGCTACAATGTATTGTTCTAATAAATAATGCGAACAAACAAATGGTTTTACAAGTTTCAGAAGATTGTCGGAAACAAGTTTTGCACTATAGAAATATATCGCAATGGAGAAAGAAATATTTGAAAAAAAAATGTTTGTCAACTATCTCCTCTGTTAGTATCACTTAATTTTTCTCATTACCTCCACTCGCAGATGAAGAAACATGAATATTGATGCGTCAGCAAATATCAATTCTTGCAACCGTTCTTGATATGTCGGGCCATCAAATGAAAGGAGTGAAAAATTATAAATTGAAAAAAAAGTGCCTTTCACTTGAAAACGGAAACTTCATAGCTGGTTATTTTTTGGCAGAGGAATTTCTGAAATTTGTTTTCCAAACGAAACATGTTTGCGAGCTAAGTTAATGAAAAGAAATCTAGTAGACTGTATCGGGGATACACCGCAGTACGGTAAGCAAATGCTTTGTGCATGCTGCAGGGGGTTTGTAGACACCAAAATACAGAAATTACGTAACCAAATGCACAATTTACATTCATTCACGCATCAGAAGCCTTTCATGATGCATCCAGTGGGTGTCTTACAGTGTACACAGCAATCGGGCTCCCTCTTCGTAATGAGTCCATTTGTTTTGCATGCTCCCTTTGGTTACTGTGTGCGAAGCTGAATACAGTCGTGCGCGAAGTTGAATACAGAGCCTTGACAACAACTGCGCCATCACCACATGGGGCACGCACATTATCCAATAATGTCTTTTACTTCTCAACAAAATGATGCCAAAATAGGACGCCCAGGTACTACGATTGCAAATGTAAAAGCGATTTCCTTCCGTATAAGAATCGATATTCTTAAACATCGTTTTTGATTCTCCTAATGTCGACATATTATTAGAACACATTGTTTTAACCATTCCACTCGTGTACGCTGTTTGCATTGTACTTACAGGATCAACAATTGCACTGTTTTCCGTTCAACGTTCATTGCGTGTGTCTGAAAGCTGCGGTGAATGGGTGCAAGGTGCAGTCGAGTTGTTCCGTCGGCTTTGTCTCTCTTGCAAGCATCTCGGGGAACCGCGGAACACTTGTTTACATCCCCCTGTTATCTTTCGGAACCGCCATTTCGGATGTGTTTTTCCTGTATAATTCGTGTTGACGCTGGCAGAGCGCGTGCGGCGCGCCGTTCGCCGAAGGTGGGCTCAACCCCGACCCATTCCGTCCCGTTTCGTCCCGCCCCGCTCCGCCCCGTCCCGCCCTGTCCCGACCCGCCCGACCCGTCCCGACCCAACCCGCCCCGTCCCGCCTCGTCCCGTTCCGTCCCGCCCCGTCCCGTCGTCACGCCCCGCCCCGTCACGCCCCGCCCCGTCACGCCCCGCCCCGTCACGCCCCGCCCCGTCACGCCCCCGCCCCGTCACGCCCCGCCCGTCGCCCCGCCCCGTCACGCCCCGCCCCGCCCGTCGCCCCGCCCCGTCACGCCCCGCCCCGTCACGCCTCGTCCCGCCCGCCCCGTCACGCCCAGTCCCGTCCGCCCCGTTCCGTCCGCCCCGTCCCGCCCCGTCTCGCCCGTCACGCCCGCCCCGTCCCGCCCCGTCCGGCCCCGCCCCGTCCGCCGTCCGCCCCTCGCCCCGTCCCGCCCCGTCCCGCCCGTCCGCCCCGTCCCGCCCCGTCCCGCCCCCGTCGCCGTCCCGCCCCGTCCCGCCGTCCCGCCCCGTCCGCCCCGTCCCACACCCGTCCCGCCCCGTCCGCCCCGTATAATAATGTGCATCCCGTATAATTATAATAATAATAATAATAATTATTATTATTATTATTATTATTATTATTATTATTATATATAAATTGAAAGGCTAAGATTTTTTGAAGTCGAAATTCTGGAAATTTTAAACATACTTGTTGGAAAATGTAATTATGTAATTTTAAGTGTGTTTCTTCGTTGATCGCATCTAAAACTGAACGAACATTGACTTAGTAGTCCTATTCAGTGAACCCACAGCTTTATTTCCGCTGTGTCTCTCAAAGCGTAAGTACTCTCTGTATTTTCTCCGTGCGATCAGCCCGGGGCGTTCGTTTCTTTCAGTCGTATCAACGCCCCCTATTGGAATCGCAGTGGCGGCCTCGCCGGGACAGCCCTTCCCCGGTTGCCGCCGTTGGAGCGCGTAAACTGAGGCGCATTCAATAAACGCTGGCGACCGTCCATGTCCCTGGGGTCTCTCCTCTCACCGTCTCCCCCATTTCGCTTGCATCTCTTTTATTTTCCTTCTTTACTTCCCCCGTAATGGCTTCGTATTTTTCATTTTCCCTTCTCTTTAATCCGCTTATTATCCTCGCTTTATTACATTGTCGGTGCTACTTTTCCCCACCGCGTTTGCGTTTTGGAGACTTTGGTGTTTTTCATCAGTGCCCTGACAGTCTTCCCCTCCACCATCCTGCTTTTACTTTCTCGCTACGGAGTAGAGAGAAGTTATGTAATTTTGCGCGAAGAAACAGCGAATTTTCGGCCGAAAAACTCTTAGTACGGGGCCTGGATAACGGAAAAGTGGTTAATCTCAGTTGCTAATTTAGGGGGGACATCCTCTATCACGTGGTAGAGCTATAATCCATGTTCTGTGGAACTTTGATGCCGAAAAATCGAATGACGGTAAAACGTCTGTCAACAAAGCTGGAGGCTACACTGTTCAGCCGATTTTCTCCACAATTGATTTTCTCTCAATCGATCTGGCTGATGTCGCGGACCCTTGAATTTGAAACTGATATTTTAATTTTGGATATAGTTCACATAAAGCTCCTGGGACAATTTCAAAATTTTCAAGAAAATTTCTCTATCGTTTTCGATTAATTTTTGCTGGATAGCGTGAAGGATTATCAAACCACAATAGCAAAAATAAATAATATATATTTATTTTTTGCCCAAAGTACCTTTCAAGCAAATGCCCTTAGTAGGAACTAATTACCTTAGTAGTGAACGCGCCCGGAAGCATTAATCATTCAATGGGGAGCACGTGCGTGCGACGCCGCACTCTGGAGGTGGCTCAGGCTGTACGCGCCCCAGCGGGCGGCATTTGCGTGCCTTCCACGTGTTTTCTCGACACAGCTCCAAGAGCAGCTATAGCAACAGTCACGCAGGCAACGTATCTGCAATCTCTTATTAATATTTGAATATTCACTTTGTTCTTTTCATGTTTCCAAGTTAATACGCGTTTTCGTTTTTCGTGTTATTTTAGTGTACTTCACAAAACAAAGCATTGTTCTGCGTACAGGTTATATTCTCTTAATGAAACTGCTCGTAGCTTTGATATCAAAGTGAGATGAAATGAACAATGGTTAAATTGTGCACGATATAATGGAATGAAGAAAGCCATATCGATAACTAAAGTTTAATAACACGTATCTCAAAAATTGTAATTTTTTAGGAGAGAAAAAAACCTGAAGTTTCCATTATAAGCTAATAAAAATGTAGCAAATTTTTGCCCTTTTTACAAATTTGCTATTACTTTTTGTGATACGTGTTGTTAGAATTCGGTAGAAGACTATCTTATTTTTCGGTTTAGATCCAAGAAGGGACTGTGATCCTTAAAAACACATGATTCCATACACCGCGTGAATGACAACTGAGAGTGTACTAAGGAGGGAAAAATAGTTCTGTAAACTAACTCTTCAACTCATGAAAAAACTGAACGAATTAAGATTTGTGCGATGCATGTTCTTCAAGTGCAAGGTTATTTGAGACTATGAAATAAGTTTTATTATTGTACTTTATATTTCATATTTTAAATATTCTTTGAACGTATAACTGTAATATTTATTATTTAATATACGTGTTTAATTTACAGTACGATAAATAAATAAAAGCACGCAATAATACTTTGCTTGTCCGCTTCAAAAAAAAGTTGTACATTCCTTTGCATTCTGTTGTATCTCACTATTTTCCACAGCGATATTGCAGCCTCCTGTTTTATCGCCCGGTGTGTAAAGCAGCTACCTGCTGGCTGGCGGTCGCGCGCGGCCGATTGCACGCGGTTGGAGTCCTCCCCATTGAGGCGCCGCGCTTCAACCGCTCGATACAAAGGGCTCTGTTTGCTCCCCGGATCAATCGATAGCGCAGTGAATTATAGCGGGCGCGTAAAGCTTCTCGCGTTGCAACTACGCATTACGCGGCACATTGTGAATGTCGCACCGTTTAGCACACAAAGCGTTACATGTGCTATCCGGCATTATGATACAGATTCTATTAGCTTATTCGAAAAATAAATCTGTTCAGTCGTTTATGCTATGTATTTGTAGATCATCGTAAAGAGAAAATGTAAACAGTTGTATATTATTTCTACGGTGAGGTTGCAAGTGCAGACATTAATTGAACTTCACAATAAAAGAAATGTTTTATCAACCACTCAAATTGTGATTAGGTCTGATAGAAAGGGAGATATTCCCACAACGTGTGATAACCAACATCCCCATGATAAGAGGTTATCACAGTTTTAACGATTGCCTGCATTTATGATTTAACAATTCTAACTGTAATGTCCTTAGTAGTTGAAAAGCGGCCTTAAATTAGTAAAAAACATTTCAACAAGTATTTTAATTGATACGTTTTCGTGGATTTTTAGGGACCCAAAAGTGGCCCATTCGCGCAACTGCAGTATGTTTAAAATTTATTTTTATAATGAACCTTCAAAGCACAAATAAAACTTTTTGAATACCCGCTGAAGACTCCATGCTAATCTAGAATAGCGCATTATACTAATATAATACAAGGTTATATGTTTAAATTGTGTTTGTCAGCTTTGTTCATACATTACTTTTCTTATTGCAGGCATCATACGCACAACAGGCCGAAAGTTGGACCGTGAGAATCAAGCAGAACATATCCTGGAGGTGAGTTCATTTAGCTACTTAATTTCTTTTAATTATTTTTAACACCTTTCAAAGTTATAAAAATATTCCCAAAACATAATCCTCAGGATGAGAAAAGTACTTGCGAACCTGGATAAAGCCAAATTTGTAGAAAATTAAATTGATGTGTTTTCTACTGTAAGTGTTATGCGGTTCAGTTGTGTAGATTTTTTTCTCGCAATTCAATTAAAATCATACTGTTAATCCACCATGTGAATACCTCATGTATAATATTATTTGTATACCATCCTTTACATAGTACACTATATAGTATAGTATACGTTTCTGATGAAATTTGTAAACTCCAGAAGGTGATATGACTTTGTAGTTTTCATTTACCTGGTATTGCTATACATGTGGCAATAACAGGCCATTACAGATATTAACATTTTGTGTTTGCTCGTAAAGAGACTATCTAAATGCAAATTTTAAACGTTACTTCGAGAACATACTTAAATTTCTCTAATACTTGTTAGTTCTCGAACAAAGTAGATGAAACACGCATATCACTTACTAATTGGCCACTTGCCATTGCCACATCGAAGTCACCCAACTCCACGTCTGAGTTGAGCTTACAATACTTAATGTGATGAAAGGACTTTCTACAATTTTTCATGATTTCATCATTTATTTGAATCAAAAATCGTTTTTTTTGTCGCCCCCATTTTACATTCACTCTAAAGTGTGAAGAAGATTAAAAAAAAAACAACAATTTGTTCATTCGAACACCCATTAACCTGCCTTGCTTCAGGGGAAAAAAACACTCCAGATCACAGCTGCAGCGGCAAACCAGGTTGTTTTTGAGTGATAATGTCGTTGACAACTCGAAAAGTGAACAGCAAATAACAAAATAAGCAAGATTACACCAGCGATTTTTGTTCAGACTGGTTTAGGTTAAACGTATTCTAAGAGAAAACATACTAACAGTTTTTTCAAAATGCTTATTCAATAGAAGGTAGATGAATTCGTAAGAAACAAAAATTGTTTTACATAGAATTTTATAGAACATTTTAATTATGACGTATTTTTATTAACAGTTTATCTAGTATTTGGTATCAGTGGTGACAAAAGTGCCCAAAAGGAGAAAACTTTTCATTTTGTAATTAGCTCGACTAATTCTGTGATTTTACTGTCGTAATATAAGAAAACAATTGTTCGAAAATGCAAGTGGGACCGAAACGTAAATTATGACGTTTGCGTAAGATTTGAATGAAAGTAAAAAGCGTGACCGAGAGAAATTTCTTTAGAATCTTCATAAGTCTGCTGTAAAATAGAGTCGATTCTTAAGGTTGATCATTTCGATATGAGACGAAATAATTTTGACTGGAAATTAGTAGGTAATGTATCAATACATTTCTAACATGAAGTAGCAAATAAACAACATTTCATCCCCAACTTTGTCAAATGTTGAAAACCAGATTCCACTTCTTAAGAATAAAAATTTAAAATATCCATTTATTTGAATTTGGTCGATTTTGAGTTTGATGACAGCTTTAGAAAGTGACTAACAAACTCATAACGCTTTCCACGTGGAAGTGGAATATAGCTATTTAGCTCACGCATCCCTCATTTTACAGCTGTGTCTACCAGAAGTTCCGCTAAGAAACGATCGAGGAGCAGCTATGTTTTTGATAGTTTCCACAATTTGCCGCTGTCGTACCGGGCGCCTCGGTCTCCCGTTGACGACGTCCCCAGTCTTGCCCATCGCTTGCTTTCACGCCCACCCCCACTCTACACCTTACTTCCCCGCTGCCTCGCGTCTCTCTCCGGCCCTTTAGGTTTTCGGACCGGGAGCAGTAGCTCAGTGCATCAACTGATGTCACTGCAGCGCCTCTGTCCGGGAGGTCCTAGGTTCCCACACCCCACGGCGGCAGGATTTTCGACACTAGTTATTCAACTAGGTCGAATTCAGTCGTTGTCTGGAAGAGAATTCTAGCGACCGGCTGCTCTGATCGGAAGTTTTCGGTGGTTTCTCCGATCACCACCAAGCGAATGCCGGAGCAGTACCCTAACAAACGGGCCACGGACCGCGCGCGATCTGTCCTTCCTCTTCCTTGTCCTATCCTCTCCCCTTACACACACACACTAACATGCACTACATTACCACATATTCCGGGAGACCGGTCGGGAGCTTAGAGCTTGTCCCGGCTGGGGCGGTGCCCCGTTGGTGGGAGAGTCCTGGTTAGGGGGAAACCCCGCTAGTCGACCGTAGGTCGGTGTCGGATCTTGCCATCCAGCGTGGAAGATCACCGCCATATCCCTAGAAAAAACATGCACAACACTTACGGGACTTAAGTTGTTGACCTAAGCGCGCCCGGAAGCATCAACCAACCAACCAAAATCCCTTTCCGGGTGGCCGAGACCTTTGCACTGCACCCTTTTCGAAACCGGCACTCCGCGAAATAGATTGCCTTATCTGCTCTAGTATTCTCCCACGTGAAAAATTGTGTATTACGACAAAGGCATGCCCTCGGCCCGCAGAAGAAGAAACCCGTCTCTTTTTATTTCTTTCCCGGTGCGCGCGGCCCCGCGCCGGAGACTGTTTGTCTTGCGGCTGGGGCGGGGGTGGGGCGCCTTCCGGCGTCGGGGGCTAAATCACAGGTCACCGCCCCGCCCCCTCTCGCCCCGCCTCGCCGCGCCCCGCCCCACCCCGCCTCCGTCGTCCGGCCCGCGCTCCGCCCCGCCCCGCCGCCGCCGTCCAGCCCGCGCCCCGCCCCCCCCCGCCCCGCCCCGCCCGCCCCGCCCCGCCCCGCCCCGCCCCGCACCTCCCCGCCCCGCCGCCCAGATTGCTCGCGAGGCCGGTGAATTACCGGTGATCGAGGCTAATATCCGCGCTGGGCAAACTCCACAGAATTGGCTGAAACAGCCTGGAGTTTCGCTCCCTTCGATATGCCACCCGGTGCGGGGGCGGGGAGAGGGGGGGCGCAGACGGATGTGCTGGTGGTGAGGCCGCAGGACGTTCGTTACAAGAAGGGGGTCGGGAATGTTGAGTTCGCTACGTGGGAGTGATCCGAGTGCGTGTGTTCTAGAAGATTTCAGTGGAGGAAAATTGACAATTTATGATGTTGACGATGCTCAGGTAGGTGGATGTGTTAAGTAAAGTGAAAATCATTTGGATTCTAAAATTTCTGTTGAAAATGGAAATAATTTCGTGTTGAAATAACGTGTCAAGTACAGACAGGGAAATAATTACCTTTCGTAAACGTCGATCTGAAAACTCTGTCATTCTCACTATCAAAATCAATGCTAAAGCTACTTGCAAACCACTACAACTTATCTGTTTCCCTGACCTTCAGCATAATTGACCGGAAGAGGTGGCTTAGTGCATCAACTGATGTCAATGCAGTGCCTCTGACAGGGAGGCATTAGGTTCGAGTCCCAACAGTGACACGATTTTCGACACTAGCTTGTCAGCTATGGCGAATTCAGTCGCTGCCTGGAGGAGAATTCTAGAGGTCGGCTGCAAGGACCGCGCATGATCTTTCCTACCTCTTCCTTGTCCTATCTCCACCCCTTACATACACACTTACACTAACATGCACTACACTACCACACATGCCTGGAGACCGGTCGGAAGCTTAGATCTTGCCCCGGCTGGGGCGGAGCCCCGCTGGTGGGAGATACCTGGTTGAGGAAACCTTGCTTGTCGACGGTAGGTCGGCAACGGATCTCTCCATCCAGCGGGGGAAGATCACCACCACCTTACGGTGAAAAAACGTGCACAACACTTACGGGACTAATGACCTCGGTAGTTGACGTACCCGGAATCACTAACAAACAACCATCCCGCATAATTGCTATCGACGCTAACAACGTAAGCATCTGAGTGTTTTATGGTATTCTTCACCTTCCGCTGCTTCTGTTGTTCTCACCATTATCACCACATCTGGCATCACAATCGCCATTTCGCCTTGTAGCACCGCCATACCACCTCGCCAATATCGGCCGCTTCTCCCAGACGCTTAACGCAATCAATGCCGCTCGCTTTCCGGCCAGTCCCCTGCCGCTGCGTCACGCTCCCCGCCCCGCCCCATTTGGCCCCATCCCACCCGCCACACCTCACCCTGCCCAGCTCCTCCCGCCCCGCCCCACCCCATCCCACGTCGCTCCGCCCAGGTCCGGCTCGCCCTGCGTTGCTACCTCGCCGCTCCGCACCCCACCCCCATCCCGCCTCGCCCCGTCCCATCTTGCCCCATCCAGATCCACCCCACCCCGCACCATCGGCGCAGACCCAATCCCACCCCACCCCGCCACGCTACACTACGCACCACACAGCCCTGCACCGCACCATCCCATCCTTCCCCGCCAACCCCCCTCCCCACCCGCCTCGCCCACCCGCACAGCTCTGGCTCGCCCAGCCTCATCCCACCCCGCCCCGCCCAACTCCACTCCACCCCACCCCACCGCCCCGCCCCGCCCTGTCCCGACTCTCCCCACTTATCCTAAGACGCTTTGCCCAGCTTGGCTAGCCGTGCGTTGCCACCTCCTCTCCCTACGCCGCACCGTACCCCACCCCCACCCCCCCATCCCACCTTGCCCCATCCAGCTCCACCCCACCCCGCCCCATCCGCGCACACCACCCCACCCCACCGCACCCCATCCCACCCCACCTGCCCCGCCACACCACGCACCACCGCACTCAGCCCTGCCCCGCCCCATCCCACCTTCCCTCGCCCTGCCCCCCCTCCCCACCCGCCCCGCCCACCCGTGCAGCTCCGGCTCGCCTCCGACCACGCCCCCTCGGGCGCCTTGCGTGCCGTAATTTCTGATAAGGCGCCCTATACACCCGCTCCGGCCCCGCCCCGCCCTGCCCTACCCGTCTCCCGCCTCGCGCCCTGCCGCCGCCGCCGCCCCCGCTGCCCCCGCTGCCTCCGCCGCCTCCGCCGCCTCCGCCTCCGCCGGGGTTGCCCGCACAAAGCGGCCCCGTTTCCGATCGCCCGGCACGACGGCGCTTGCAGGCGGCTTCCGCTCTTGGGTGCCATGAACCGCACGGAATTGCGTTAACGGGTTTTTGCTCCGCTGCAACTTAAAAGTTTTAAAATTCGTTCTAGCTGGCTGGGTCAAAGCGATATTTCTTTTTCTTCGGGGTTCATGGAACGTTATGGTCCGGTACAGCGGAACGCTGACATAATCACGGTTTTTGTGCTTCTGCGGCTCGGTAAATGCCTTTGAAAACCAGAAGTTGTTGAAATGTAGTGTAGTGATCCGTAATACCGTAACATATTCTCGAGGAAAATGTTTTGCACGAGAGATGTGACAAGATTGAAATCTCAAACTTTTAGGCGCGAAGGTGTCATTTTATAAATACGTTTCTGTCTGAATTTTAAATAAACCTATAAAGGGGTTGATAAATATCTTGAATACACGTATTGTGCAATAATTAAACAATATATTTGGTCATTTTTACTGCATTTTTTGCAGTTTTCGTCGATTTTAATGCCATTTTTAATGATACTTGCGTCAAATAATACTTACGAGATGCAGCAAATGTTCTTCACAGAATTACTCAGTAGCTTATTCGATTTGTTCGCTCAGAAATTGTTTTGACAGCCGTTGTGAGTATACAATTCTTGTTACATATATCAGCGCCATTGCCGGTTTGGCCGATTTCGGCATAACTAAAGACAGAGATTTCCTGGTAAAGAACAGTCCAAACCAAAAGTTTTCAAGCTGCGTTCACTCGAACGAATGGAAGAAGTCTTGATTACATCAGTAACGTATCCAACAGCTTGAGTTGTTCATCCAAACGGTTTTTTTTTTAATGGATAAGATTTTTACGTTATTTTCCTTTGTTTTTAGGGCTTTTGTAAAGCATTTTAAGAGCATTTTATTGATCATTTTTGGCGATGTTTTCGGTCATCAAAATCCACCCCCCTACTGATTGATGTACGAAGTTCAGTGCGTAGATGCTTCGTGATGATGTCGCACGAAGGAGGGAAATACGGAGTGAGGTGTGTGCGCGCGCTTCTGTTGTATTTCCGCGTTTCGATTCTTCGCAGCCTGTCACGAATTGGGGCATAGGCTGCCCGAATGCGTCAGCGGTCGGACGCGCGGCTTCGTCGCAGGCAGGCGTCGCGTCGCGTCGCGTCGCGTCGCGTCGCGTCGGTCTCACCGAGGCGCGTGGGGCGCCGTAGAAATGAACCAGCGTCGCGCCGCCGCCAGCGGAAGACACAGCCAGCGCAGAAAGTGTATTTCCCTATATCGCTGCGCCTGAGATTCGATTCGGATTATCGTGCGATTTGAATTTCAAATAGACGGCGCTGCCTGCAGCCGACGCGGCGCGGCGCGGCGCGACGCGGCGTTTGTGCTGTTTCTACTGCCATTCCTTGACGTCTTCAACGATGCCTTTTCTCTGTTCGTCCTCTCGCTCTTTCTCGTGTCGTTTTCCTCTTCGTTGTGTTCTCTATCCTCCTCCTGCCATTCCACGATTTTCATCCCCACTTCCTTCTCTTCTTCGTTGATTGTTCCTTTTTTCTCTGCCGCTGCTTTTCGTCCATTTCCCAAGAGTTGTCGTTATCCACATTTTAACTACTAATTGTCTTCACGATCATGAGTATTTACTGGTCAGCAGGTGCGTCATGGCAAGTCGCTCGTTCAGTTCTTAAAAATGGATGCTACTCGATTGTATTGCAAGTTTAAATACCTTAGTATGATTAGTAAATTTGATAACTCGATGCTTAGAATGAATTAAATCAAAACTTGTATTAGTAGCTTATTGCAGGAATGATTCTTGTGTTCTGTCCTGCGATATTTATTCATTCAGCATAATTCACCAATATCTGCGCTTATTACTTATACATTGATTCACAATTAGCATTCGAACTAATATTGCCTGTGTTTCATCAGTATGACTGACTTCTAGAAAATAACTATCTTATCCTAAAAAAATGTTAGCTTATGAATACTTTCTGATTTTATGCATTTCAGAACGTCACACGAGGATATTTCCCGTTCCACTCCTATTTCATTCCAGCAGTTTCACTTTTCTTACAGTTCATTCTGCAGACAGATCTGCGATTATTGATGTCGCAAAAGTCCGCTGAACATCACCATGCGGTAAAATGTATTGGTGCACACTAGAAGCAGACTTCTTAAACTGATCAGCGATTTTGGGAAGCATCTTGTTCGTATTCCAATATGCACCATTATCCGCTCGCCTGGTTCGATTATGGCTCTTCGCCATCATGCGAAAATTCCTACTTCGTCTGATCAGCAGTTCTAATTACCGGTTTTGCTTCAGCCTCGCACCTCTTCCCTTTCTAATTTTTCTCCCAATCTTCTTTTTCGTTTGAAGTTTATCACGCCGTCTCTGAACACCCGTCGGACGCTCGTCTCTCCTCATCTGTCTTACTCTGCCTTTCTCCCCCCTGTCATTCTCTTTCTCTCTCTCTCTCTTTCTCTCTCTCTCTTTCTCTCTCTCTCTTTCTCTCTCTCTCTTTCTCTCTCTCTCTCTCCTCTTTCTCTCTCTCTCTTTCTCTCTCTTCTCTCTCTCTCTCTTTTCTCTTCTCTCTCTCCTCTCTCTCTCTCTCTCTTCTCTCTCTCTTTTCTCTCTCTTTCTCTCTCTCTCTCTCTTCTCTCTTCTCTCTCTCTTTCTCTCTCTTTCTCTCTCCTCTCTTATCTCTTCTCTCTCTCCTCTCTCTCTCTCTTCTGTCTCTGCTCTTCTCTCTCTTCTCTTCTTCTGTTCCTTCTTCTCTCTTCTCTTCTCTCTGTTCTCTCTCTCTTTCTCTCTCTCTTCTCTTTTCTCTCTCTCCTCTCTGTCTTCTCTCTCTTCTCTCTCTCTTCTCTCTCTCTTCTCTCTCTTCTCTCTCTCTCTCTCTCTCTCTCTCTGCTCGCCTATAGTCACGAATCTAACATGACACACCCTAAACTCCATTCGCTCCCTCGCACACCCCACCGCCCCCACACACCTCGCTCCCACACTGCCTCGCCAGACCTCCCTCCCCAGACTTCTCACAAAGGTCGGCTTTGTGTGCTGGCCTCTCATAATTGCTTCGTCCCATTCACTCGCACACCTCCTTTCTTCTCCTTGTTTTCTTCCTCATCCACATCCTTCTTCTTTCACATTGCAGAGCTCTTTTTCCACCCTTTCCTTCCTCCTCCCCTCCGCTTCACACCACTCACACCTCGTGCGTTTAGCCAACGCGAACGCCAGCGCCCGCAGCGGAATACAAACGAACCGGAAGGACGCGTTGCGCGGCGCGGCTGATCCGCGCTGGTGGCAGGCCTGGGAGGCGGCCGGCGCGGCAGCGTTCCTTTGGAGCTGCCGCTACATTTACTGGCTCAAAGGAGTATTTTTCCCAGAGTGTAATGCATTGCCGCCGGGGCCCTGCTCCGTCCGGAAGCCCCTCGCGGGAAGTGCCCGGGTGAATCGGATGTATTGAACTCTATCGACGCGGCTTCCTTTGTCGGGGGGCGGCACCGCCGCTGCCTCGGCCCGCGCCCCGCCCCCGCCCCCGCCCCCCGCCGGCCGAGGAAGAAATTTAGGCCGGATTACGGAATGTTGAAGGGGCTTGGGACGCGCGAAGAGCGGCGGCGAGGGGTTTTAGGCCGATTGCGGTAGCAGCTCGAGCGAGAGGCGGCGTCGCACACGCTGATTGGCCCCTCGCTGGCGGTGGGCGGGGAGGGAATGGATGTGTAGAGTGCGTGGGAGGGGGGCCGAGAAGCGAGGGAACGCAGCCGACGAGTTGCTGTGCGTTGAAGGGAGAGGGCCGGAGTGGCTAATGGGAGCTGGCTTGCGGGGTGGGAGCTGTATTTACGCGCCGTGGTTTCGATTTGGTTGGTTGGTTAGTGATTACGGGCGGGTCAACAGCTTTGGTCATTAGTCCCGCTAGTGTAGTGCATGTTTTTCCTCGGGAGATGACTGTGTTCTTCCCTCGCTGCGTGGCGAGATCCGGCGCCGACCTACCGCCGGCTAGCGAGGTTCCCCCTAACCAGGACTCTCCCACCAGCGAGGCTCCACCCCTACCGAGACAAGCTCTAAGCTCCCGTCCGGTCTCGCGGAATATGTGGTAGTTTAGTGCATGTCAGTGTAAGTGTGTGTGTAAGGGGAGAGGATAGGACAAGGAAGAGGAAGGAAAAATCGCGCGCGGTTCGTTAGGGTACTGCTCCGGCATTCGCCTGGTGTTCAGAGAAACCGTGGTTTCGACTCACGCGCCGGCTGGTAAGGAGTTCATGCGCCGAAAGGATATCGCAAGCGTCGTGTTATAGGATCATTATTTGTATTATTGGATATTTACGTATTCAGAACTCTCATCGTTATGAACTAATCACAATTGAAGCCAATGGAGCACATGGCCTGTTGTTTATTCAATGAGTGATGAAGTGATTGATTTTGTTAGATGTTTGAAAAAAGTAATCTTTCTTCTAGTTGGTTACAGGTAAAAATTATGAGTTTCAAAATGTATTTGAAATAATAATAATAATAATAATAATAATAATAATAATAATAATAATAATAATAATAATAATAATAATGCTAGTTAGACAAATAAAAACGTCCATTTTAATTGCGTGAAATAATTCAGTTCGTGTATGAGTTGACTTGTGTGTGAGTTGAAAAGTGTTTCCGAAGAAGAAATTTGCATTTAAATGAACATGAAAAAGATCGAAGGGTTGCAGAAATAATATGTAGTTTATCTGTAGGTTGTATTCTATTAGTTAAAATGATTTACTATAGAATTAGGTTCTTTTTTCATTCCACATTCACAAGGAATGCAACAGCAAAACTTCATTCCATTTCCACTTTACTTTTACAAAACAACGGTTTGTTTGGATTGTTTATGTGAATAGATGCTCAGTTTGTTTTGTTGGTCTGCCTATGAAATATTCCCGCTGCCATCCTTTCGAAATTTATGCCTTGTCAGGAAGAAGAACTCAAACTGGCTCTCTTTCTTACATTCTTGACCTCTCTCGGAGAAGGTATTTCATGCATCAAGAGCTAGAGGCATGTAATGGTAGAGAGTAAGAAGACAGACATATGTATCCACTTGCGCCAGCTGTCTTGGCTGAGATGAAACCGAAAGCTAAAATAAGTAAAAAATATAAAAAAGGCAATTTCGAAAATTAATGATTGAGTGAAGAATGCTCTTTTTTAAAAAAGGCAGGCAGGTAATTTTAAAAAAATATAGTGATATTTAACATTTATGCAGCGATGCTCGACCATTTTACATGTTTTGAAGTACGTTTTCTGTAACGGTGTGTGAGGCAGTGAGGGAGACGAGATCGCCCTCTGCCGAGCGTGGCTGACGTCTCGATCTGGAGCGCAGACAGCGCGCAGGGCGGGAGGGCGAGTGGCCGTTTTTATTGGCGGCGACGCGACGGTGGCCTCCGCTCCGGCGTCGCGGCGCGGCGCGTCGGTGCCATTTCCATGCAAATGAGCGCGGCCGGGCGGGGCGGTGGCCCGTCCGTCTGCCGGCCCACGGAGCTGCCCTGCCCTGCCCTGGTCTCCCCTGCCTTTCCCTTCCCGGTCCTCCCCTTCCGTGCCCTGCCCTCTCACTACCATATTCTTCCCTGTCCTGTCTTCCCTTCAACTCTCCTGCCCGGTCCTACCTACCCTGCCCTTCCCTCCCCTCCCCTGCCTTTCCCTCTCCTACCCTTCCCTGTCAACCCCTTGCTATCACCTGCCCTGCCATGTCTTGCCCTGCCCTTCCTACCCTTCCCTGCCCTCCGCAGCCCTCCCTTGCCGTGCCCTGCCCTCCCACCACCCTTCTCTTCCCTGCTGTCTTCCCTTCTACTCTCCTGTCCTCCTGTATCCTTTCCTACCCGAACCTGCCCTTCTCTGCCCTCTCCTACCCTCCCCTGCCTTTCACTCTCCTATCCTCCTCTGCCCACACCTTGCCATCGTCTGCCCTGTCCTGCCCTTCCCTACCCTTCCCTACTCTTTCTTGTCCTCCTCTGCCGTGCCATGCCCTCCGCCTACCCTACTCTTCCTGCCCTGTCTTCTCTTCCCCTCTCCTGCCCTATTCTGCCCTTCCCTGCCCTTTCCTACCCTCCCCTGCCTTTCCCTCTCCTACCCTCCCCTGCCCACCCCTCGCTATCACCTTCCCTGCCATGTCCTGCCCTTCCCCTGCCCTACCCTACCTTACCTTACCCTGCCCTCCCCTCCACTGCACAGCCCTCTCCAACCCTCCCCTGCCTTTCCCTCTCCTACCTTCCCCTGCCCACCCCTTGCCCGGCCCTGCCCTGTCCTGCTGAGCCCTGCGTAGCGCTCGCCGTTACCGTCGCGTCGGTGGTCTCCAAAGTCGCCGCTATCCTCGATGTTCTCTGAATTTGGGCTCTGCGACAGCGTTGTTTTCGTGTGCACTTTCCATCCTCGTCTCTCCTCCCGGCCCCGACCTTACAGATACGTCGCGATTTCGGCATAAATCCCTACATTTAACCCATGTCTTTCCTTAAATCACTTCGGATTCTTTCCTCAATTTTCATCCCGACCTCAATCATAAACCACTCTTCTTACTTCAGTTTCTGTCAGTTTATCGATATCATTCTGTTCACCTATTCCTTATGTATCTTTTTACTGTATCGCTTACAGCTTCCGAAGAATAGAGAAAGTATTGTAATTCTGCCTGGAAAATGGCCCTTTTTCGTCATAAAAACTCGTTAATACCGGACCTTGGTAACGAAAGAGGAAAAATCTCCTAGCAGCTAAATCTTCAGCAGGATTGTCACCAAAATTGATATTCTCCGATCAATATGTCTGATGTCACAGCCTCTTGAATTTGAAATGAAAATTTTAATTTTTGGGAAACTTTGCATGAAGCCCCCAAAATATTTTTAAAACTTCTCAAAAATTACTCCAAGTTTTTTCCTCTTTTTTAATAATTAAAGAAATGACATAGGTTGCATTTTCGTTGCACTGCCTGAATTTTGCAAAAGTCCAAATATTTTTTGACGTCTTCCTACAACTACGATAATTAAGTTCGCAATTTCTTGCTTAATAAAATCTATTAATCAAGAACATACCGTCAAATAAGGCCAATTCTTCGAAAAATTAAATATTTTTTGCGTGAAAAGGCAATTTTTAAACAATTATTCTTTTCTGAAGTGACTCAAATTGTTTCTTTAATTTTTTTATATAGCAAAGAACGATAGATAAAATTACGCTGGTCCCACTTTCCCAAACACACTGTATTTTTGAAAATGCAAAACAATAACATTGTTATTATTTTTCTACTTTTGCATACGTTAACCATATATTTATTTACATGTATCTGAATATCAAAATGAAAATATTTTAAGGAATCATGTTATTGATCACTTAACATCCCTAGTAATTTTTAGGAATAATTTTATTTAATCTTCTGAATATCATTACCTAACATTCTCTGTGTAATTTTACCTACATTTTAGGTTATCGAATATCAAACTTATAAAACTTTAAAGGATACGTTAACGAAAAAGTAAAAATGGTAGAGAGATGGGAAGTGTGGATTATCATTCCATCAGTAAATAATAATTCGTAAAAAAATAATTTCATGAGAATATCATTGAAATCTAATAAGGTAGTATGTTCATGCCAGTCGGAAGTCAAGTACTAAACCATTTATTACATTTGTAGATTACATAACTATCTTGCACAACCCCTAAGATCCTAAAATAATTAATTTTTCAAATTCCTACCTTTCCTCGGCCTTCGAAAGCCTAAACTATTGTTCCCTAATTTCCCGTGCACTATGACACTTGGACTGCTCTTGGCTCTCCTCCATCTCCCTTTTCGTGTCGCTATTTATTTACTGCCTTCTCCATTAGTCCCCTCCCGCCCCAGCCGCTCGCCCCCGCTTCGAAACCCACCTGCGCCGGCACTCGGGATGAGCGGAAGTGAAGTTTCGCCGCCCGACGGCCACCAACCCGGAAAAGTTTCAATTTTCCGGCAGCGGGCCGAGTAAACTCTCCTGCAGCGGGGCCGGGGGGGGGCGAGGTCGCAGGTGGCGTGTCTCCTGGGATGCTGCAGGGCCGGGGAGCGGGGGCCGGCCGCAGGGTCGCGCAGGACGCAAGTTGGGCGGGGAGGTGGGGGCGGGGCTCGAGACGACAGGTAATTAGCGACACTTTACGAAGTTAGCGGCGCCGCGCCCGGGTGGGGTGAGAGTGGGAAAGAGACAAGCGCGGGAGGCAGCGGGGGCGGTGGGGGCGGCGTGATTTCACGGCGCGAGGGCGGCGGCGGGGGCCGCGGCGAGGGCGACGGGGGCGGCGGTGGCGGGGGCGGCGGGGCGGCGTGATTTCACAGCGCGCGAGGGCAGGGGCGGCGGCGGTGGCGGTGGGGGCGGGGGTGGCGTGTTCACGGCGCGAGGGCGGCGGCGGGGCCGCGGCGAGGGCGACGGGGGCGGCGAGGGCGGGGGCGGCGGGGCGGCGTGATTTCATAGCGCGAGGGCAGGGGGCGGCGGCGGGGGCGGTGGGGGCGGGGGCGGCGTGATTTGCAGCGCGAGGGCGGCGGCGGGGGCCGCGGCGAGGGCGACGGGGGCGGCGGTGGCAGGGGGCGGCGGCGGGGCGGCGGGGCGGCGTGATTTCTGACGCGAGGGCGGGGGCGTCGGCGGGGGCGGGGGTGGCGGTGGGGGCGGGGCGGTGGGGGCGGCGGCGGTGGCGGGGGCGGACGGCGGGAGCGGCGTGATTTCACAGCGCGAGGGCAGGGGGCGTCGGCGGGGGCGGGGGCGGCGGCGGGGGCGGTGGGGGGCGGCGGCGGGGGCGGCGGTGGCGGGGGCGGCGGCGGGGCGGCGTGATTTCAGCGCGAGGGCGGGGGGCGTCGGCGGGGCGGGGGCGTCGGCGGGGGCGGCGTGATTTCACGGCGGGCGGCGGCGGCGGCGGTGGGGGGGCGAGGGGAGAGCAATGATTTCACGGTAGCGTCGCGCATCCACCGAGAAGTTGGCGTGGTATGCGCGGGGCGGAGCGAGAAGGCAGGGCCGTGGGATGTGCGGTCGCCGTGATTTCGCAGGAGTTGCTGGAGGGCTGCGGCGCGTGGTTGGGTGGTTGCGAGTGGCTATGAGCGGCCAGCGATGCGAGGTGTCCGAGGCATGTGTGGTCGGACGTATTAGCAGGAATTCGGATGTATATGGTGTATCTCTTTGATATTCCAGTGATAAAGCTGGTCTGTAACCCTTCAATTCATGTCATTTAATTAAACGAAAATTTCATTGTGTGTCGTTTAATTCATTAAAAGAAATGAATTGAAGACTTACAGATAATTTCTATAATTGGAATTTCGATACCTGCCTTTCATTTCGAGCAGACATCACTTTGAATATTATTCTAGTTTTGATCTATCATGAAAAGTTGAAAGAGATGGAAATTCGGGAAGTGGTGAGAATTTGAAATAAAATTATTTCTGTATCATTGACCAAATTGCAAATAATTGAAGATCTCAAATCTAAAGGGCAGTTTGGTAAAGTGCTATTTTTTTGAAGTACTCTTCTTATTGTACACTTTCATTCCTCCATCTTTTCCGAAAGACTTTATTTTAACCGTTCGGAATTCAAAACATATCTCCGAATGCCAGAAACCCCGAAAAAAACAACAGTGATTAAGAAATACGCGATGGAACTAAACAAGACGTCAACAAAGTTGGCACGGTGCAAGTGAGTTACGAAGATTTAATGAAATTCCTCCACGAACTGAATCTAAGTCTCATTATGACCTCATCAGTATTATAATTAGTATTACAGTTACACCGAAATAGAGACAAAATGCTACTGGCTCTCACATCGGAATGGTTCATGGCGATTTTCAATATGATAACGTTGTAAAGGATCTTGATAATTTGCCGAAAAAAAAATACATTTTCTACTTTTCGGGAACGATGACCGACCATACTTGTTGGTACCTTTTATTTATAATTCAGCATTGGGTGCTAATATTATACTTCTCCATAGGTCACATAGAGTTTTTACTACTTTTGACAATAAAAAAATAAAATAATAGAAAGCGAAGATGATCATGAAGGAGGCAGTTAAGAATAAAACAAGGAAAAGGAAACCAACAATACTCGATTTTGTCTAAATTTCACTTAACTTTATGCCGATAATTGAATTTATTCGTTATTTCCCTTAATAGTAGGTAAATGTCACATGTTGTCTCCTGTTTAAATCATATCCCCCTTCGTTTTGTTTCACTATTCCATTATTCCTGAGTTTTACATTTTCTGATGCCTCAAACGCTGAATACCTAAATCGTTGAATGCTGAGAGTCAGTTCCGTAAATAACGTTGGCCTCTCGAAACTTCATTTCGTTCGCTGCACGTGGAGGCTGGCGGCGAGTGTCCGGCTGGCCCTCACTCCTGTCCTCTCACGGGCAACTTGCTACTCAGCGCAAATTTAATAGGTTTAAGGGCGAACGAGTCGTGAAACACACGCTTCGTTGAAGCTGATGCAGCAATTCGCTTTCACAAAGAGCTTGCAGAACCTCCAGTCTCTCCACGCCTGTTCTTCGATTCTGTGCGAAGTAATTGGTTATAATTATTTTCTTCGCACAATAAAGGAGGATTTTTAAAAAAATATGTTGACGGATTTGGGTGATTGGATGCAATGAAGAATTTTGATACGATCGTTCTCGTAGAAGAAACGCGTGTTTTACTCCTTATTATAAACAAAATTTCGTGTTCTGTTGACCATGACATCAAATGTATTTTAATTTGTCACGTAATTTCAACGAATTCTTGCACTTTGCCAATATATTGTGTAAACTTAAATAAGCTAAATCAAATTTCAAAGAAAGCAGCAACAATACAATTTAAAATATTATTTATTAGTAAATATAGAATAAATTATTGAAACATTTCATTTAGGTTGCCTTTAATTATTGGGTTAGAGCATTGACACTTAACCTAATATTTTACGACTTACCCTTTTGCCCTTTTCTCACTAGGGCATTTCTTAACTATCAATCTACAGACATATTGTAATTCCTGAATACATTAACGAATAAAAAAAGTAAATTGAGCTTGATCATATAAATTATGAGAAATTATACCTTTAAAGTGAAAATATCTTGCTACAAAACCACGAGTATTAGCAGGCGTAGAATAGGCAATGTGTTAGCAGTATTGTACAGCGGGTTGCAGAACTTGCTAAACGTTCAGTCACTGACGTCAGTGAGATGCACAAAGAAGGAATAGACTACCATAATACCTAACGTCGTGTGTTACAACCAATATTCGGGGCAGTTTCGTTTTCTTCTTGTGCATTCGTTAAGAACTGTTATAACTTAGAGATACAAGAAACATTATCAACCATTTCGATTCTCCCACGTGCAATTCTCCCATTTTACATCTCGTCTTTGATATTAACTGGCACTTCTGGATCCACTCTTAATGATTTATTAACGCTACTACATTATTTATGACATTGTACCTACCGAATTTTATTATTATTATTATTATTATTATTATTATTATTATTATTATTATTATTATTATTATTTGTGTGATAATCTAAGATGCGTACTTCTGTGTTGAAACATGAAATATAGTTATATTTAAATGTAGGGTGCACTAAGTACATTGAAAGAATGTAGGAAAGTGAAACTTAATAAGTAATATCTAGTAATAATAGATTTACGAAGTGAGTATTGGAATACGATGTTACGATTCTAATATCGTTCATTTTATCCACATTGTAAAATTTGACGATTTATCCTGTGAAAGGTGAGACTAGTGTTAGTAACTTATGCCATGAATATTTTTAGAATCCAAATGTTCTAATGAAATTGAAACTAAAACGTTAATACTTACACATATTTTCGACCCTCCTTTACACACTTCCCCTTCATAACACCTTTAACTTCATAACATTATCACGTCTTGATGCGTGAGCTTCACTTCTAAAGCATCTCAGCACGTATCATACCATTGTATATCATCTGCCCACAAGGGCAGAAGGCATGTAAGAATATTCAATTAAGAAAACACCTATTCTTCTCCTAATTACAAGAAATCTCTCTCCTTTGTATTCTCCGGTGTAAGTAGAAAGGCGTATCCTAAATTTTCTCAACACCGCACACATCACCGAGGATATATGATGTAATGCCGTTCGCCTTTTCGGTTCAGTTCGAAGTTATTTTCACTTCTGATACAGTTTTTTACAAAGTGCGAAATGTTCGCATGGAACCGACTAGTAATACTTATTTCGAAACTGATTATTGTTTACAATGGGCCATGTATTTTAATACTACCTATTTCAAAACTTCTGTCAATTTCGTAAAGTTGGACTTGCGATAAAATATCTAACTTTTTCTTGATCTTGTTGACTTTTCATTGCGTCACGTGGATTATCCTCCTCAAAAGGGGTAGTAGAAAAAAGCAGATAGTACGTTTACACACGAGACACTGAATTAAACAAAAAATGATTCATAGAACTTCTCCGTGAGCGGAATTGAGAAATCACGGGCGCGGAAACTCTGCAGCGCTCGCTTCCCCCCCCCCCCGGCGCCGGGCCGAGGCACAGCGCTTCATCTATTATTCACGTGCAAATGCGCCCTTTGGCATCTCGTTTTCCGAAAAGTTGCTGCCATGATTGGATACTACTGTTAATATTCTATTTGAGAGTCGACAAGAACATTCAATACAGGTCCTTGGCTCTCGGCGGCGAATCCGGTCGGGCCGTTTTCTCAGCAAAGTGCTGCGCATTAATATTGAATAAGGTGGGCTTGTTTCCTCCGCTTACAAGTTTTGTTAAGGCGTGAGCGAAGGAAAAGGGCACAAAGTTAACGTTTAAGTGAATTCGCGAGCTGCTGGAATTTTAGTGAATCATTAGAGAAATCGTAATCCGCCCCTAAATAAGAACACGACTTGCCACTCTGAGGTAATCTCTCGGGGAGGGCAACAAATTACACAAGCAGCTCTTCTCTCGGAAGCGCGGCGAAGTTCTCTTTTGGCCCGTGTCACTGGTGTGCCCTTCTCCGTCCACTCCCGTGAGGACGAGATTCCCTGATCCACCTCCATCCCGTCCTCCCGCCGCCACCCGCTACCCGTAGGTCGAGTTCGATTCCCTGAGCCACCCCCGTCGGCTGAGCGGCATGCCACCGCTTTCAGAAATTCCTGGGAGCCCCCCCCCCCCCCGAGTCCACACCTTCAGTTTAGCTCTTGCCTGTCCCGCCGGCGCCCGCCTCCGAATCCGGCCCAGCCTGAGGCTGCCCGCGAACCTCACGAGGCATCGCTCATTCGGCGTTCGAATTACCTCCTTTCACGCGGAACTTGATGGATTGATTTTTTCGTGTTTCCGGGCGTGTCAACTGCTTAGGTCATTAGTCCCGTTAGTGTAGTGCATGTTTTTTCTCGGGAGATGGCGGTGATTTTCCCTCGCTGGTTGGCGAGATCCGGCGCCGACCTACCGTCGGCTAGTGGGGTTTTCCCCTAACCAGGACTCTCCCACCAGCGGGGCACCGCCCCTGCCGGGACAAGCTCTAAACTCCCGACCGGCCTCCCGGAATATGTGGTAGTGTAGTGCATGTTAGTGTAAGTGTGTGTGTGTGGAAGGGGAGAGGATAGGACAAGGAAGGGGAAGGACAGATCGCGCGCGGTCCGTCGCCCGTTCGGTAGGGTACTGCTCCGGCATTCGACTGGTGTTGATCGGAGAAACCACGGAAAACTACCGATCAGAGCAGCCGGCCGCTAGAATTCTCCTCCAGACAGCGACTGAATTCGACCTAGCTGTAAAGCAAGTGTCGGAAATCCTGCGGCCGTCAGGACTCGAACCTAGGACCTCTCGGTCAGAGGCGCTGCAGTGGCATCAGTTGATGCACTGAGCTACCGCTCCCGGTGGAACTTAATGGAGGTTGTCTGCAAACAATTTGTAGGTTGTGCAAGAAATGTAGAAGCTACGAGAAACATAATGTTTACACTTCAAACACAATATTTTGCTCTTTTTATAATTTCCTTTCCGCGCAACGGTTAATCGTATTTTGTCTCTGTAACTAATTACATCTGTCAATATTGACCAAGTGTGTTAGTTGATGAAATTATTTTATTTCTCATTTCATCATATTTTTTTTCTTCCGGGAGCTTTCTGCAGCTTTCAGGGGATGCCGATTTCGGCTGTCCGCGCCAGGTACCCACTATGTCCCTCATGGGACTAGACACTAGACACTTGCGGACTCCTCGGTCTGTGATTATCTGACTCACGAAGCCTTCCGCGACAACACACATACGTAAAAGACAAACCTAATGTGAAATATAAGCCATACGTGAAAGATAAGCATGCCCACGGTGGAACTCGAACCAGCGACCCATCAGATCGAGCGCTGAATGGGCACACGCTGTAGCCACCTCGGCCATTCAGGTCGGCCCTTTCATCACATCTCGCTTTTGTAAACGAACATCTCGGGTCAATAATATGGTATGCTACTCTACGTCAGTTTCGAGAAAAAGGGAAGTAAAGGGTTAGTCATTGCATTCTACACATTGAGATAAAGAACATTCACTTATAAATTACTCTACCATTTCGCGGAGAATCTTTAAAATAAAAGCTCATTATGTAGAACATTTCTACGGAGTGTTGAAATGCACAAATATCTGTATGTCATCACAAATATGGCATAGCATGTTATAGCTCCAAGACCTTCAAATGCATTGACTGCTTTCTTTCCTCTATTTTTTTCTTCTCTTCTATCGCATTCTTTCCTTTGCTTTCTTCGCGCCTCTATTCCCTTTCCGTCTCGTCGTCCCTTCGCGTGGGCGGGTGCGCGCGCGCGCATCACGCACCGCAGGCAGCGGCCTCGGCACCGCCCCCTGGGAGCCCGCGCCGCGCCCCGGCGGCGGCCGTCTGTTTGCATCAGCGTCGCCCCGCCCCCGCCCCTGCGCCCCGCCCTCACTCCGCCCCGCCTCCGCCCCAGCGCCCCTCCCCAGCGCCCCCCGCCCCCGCCCCCGCCCCAGCCCCCCGCCCCCGCCCCCACCCCCGCCCAAGCGGCCCGCCCCCGCCCCCGCCCCTGTGCCTCGCCCCAGCTCCGCCCCAGCCCCAGCCTCCGCCCCAGCGCTCCGCCCCAGTACCTCGCACCAACGCCCCGCCCCCACCGCCGTACCCGCCCCTGCACCGCGCCCTCGCCTCAGCAGCATGACCTAGCGCCCCGCCCCGCCCCAGCACCCCCTCCCAGCGCCCCGCCCCTGCCCCAGCTCCAGCCCCGCCCCACCCGCCCCGCTTCCGCCCCGGCGCCCGCCCAATACCCCGCCTGGCGCCCCGCCCCCGCCTCCGACCCAGCGTCCCGCCCCAGCGCCCCACCTCCGCCTCCGACCCAGCGCCCTGCCCCCACCCTCCGCCCCAGCTCCCCGCCCCCACCCTCCACCCCAGCTTCTTCCGCAGCGCCCCGCTTTCACCCTCGGCCGATGCGCGCTTCGGCGGCAGCGGTGCGACCACTCGCTTGCCCAGAGGAACGAAAGCAAAGGCTCTGCAAACCACTGCGCGAATTCGCTTACATGTCGTAAGATCAATGAGAAAAATATTTTTTTATATTGTGGAAGCCCAACATAACAAACATATGAAACTACCAAAAATTTTAGCTTTAGACGAACCATCACGTAACTTTGTTAGTAATTTGAGCATGTTTTTATCCCTGAGGAACACCTAAAACATATACGGTCGCAACTGTGGAGTATTCAAAATTTTAATTTATAAATTTCAATTTACATTTTGAATTGTGAAGATAACTCGTATTCTATATTTTCGATATCGAAAAATAATCCTTGCTCCCATATGTACTGAATGACTTTCTCTAATTCGTAGTGTCATCAGAGTTCACTATTTATGGGATCTGGATACGAAAAAATTGGTTGACGGCAAAACGTCCGTCTGTGGTCAACGCTGGAAGCTCTCTTTTGACAATTTTCTTCAAAATTTATAGTGGACATACGTAAATTTTGGAGAATGGTCGTATGGGATAACGGAAATGCACGTTTTGGGGTCCCCTGAAACCGAAACAAGTGTTTTTTTTTAAACGTCTGCCCTAGTGACTTCGTTCATATGTGAAAAATACTAATTCGTAGGATTTTTTCCAAAATGAATATTCCGCGATCGATGTGGAATTTCAAAGCCTTACGATTTTGAAAAGAATTTTTGAACACTTTTTTGACAATAAGGTGTCGGGAAAATTTCAAGAACTGACATTGTGCCGAACGTAGAGCTCTAGGAAACTCCTTTATTGTGGCTCTCTTAACACATGTGAGATACGCACAATGCCTTTGTTCCCCGCTCTGCACATGTAATGAGCGTCTTATAACTCATTTATCAGAAATCAATTTTCGTTACCCCTGCACAAAGCCTTCGCAGATGTGATGCTTGTGCCTGCCAGTCAATAAAAGGAGGCCATTTTGTTCCTGGCTTTCGTCGCCGCCTTTGTCCTCATTGTCCCCGTCTTATTAAGTGGTGGCGGTAATTACCAAACACGCCGCCATGTCCGCGCAAGAAACTCCCAAAACAAATGAAGTCGCGCGCCCTGTGATGAGGTCAAAGACTGGAACGCGCGCAAGATAAATAAGTGGAGAGAGAAAGATGAACCGAACGCACTCAAAGGCACTGACAAATGAAAATTCTTTCATTTAATAAATAAAATATGCTGGATGAAACAAAAGTAAAGAAGGATTAAAAAGTTTTATAGAAAACTTCTTTCAGTTCATTACAGAAAGCTATGGAAAATAGTAATATAGGATGTCAGACTTGGTCAAATAAAATAGTGTTAATGATAGCAGCAAGCGTGTGGTTTTAGTCCCGCTGTACAATTTTAAAGAGTGTATTTTCTTCGTCATAAATATCAATTAAACAAAAACATTTTTGCCTTGCTGTGTTCTGTAGAAGTCTTCGTAAACCCCTTCAAAAAATTCCCCTATTATGAATACTGCTGGGGTTTTTATCCTTTAATAAATATAAGTTAAGTTTAATTTCTGTCTTAAGCTTGGCTATCTTGCATGTCGCCAAGTTCTAAAACTACTGGCTGTGTTCATTTGCGTGACATATTTTAATAAATTTTCATAAACGTCTCTTTAGTTAACGTTTACATAAGCTCATTTTAGCCCTATTATAAACCCACATAAAGAACAAATGCACTGCTAAACGACAGCAGTTTTGGCTACCTTATCATTGGACAAGATGAGCTAAATTAAAATGATCATATTTTTCACATTGTTCATCCAACAGGATTATTTTGTTACGGACAGATGTAACAGTTTGTAACAGTAATTGAATTACCCACTCTACATCCTCCTTGGCACAAAACATTTTTTTAAAAAAATTATCCATAGTAAGCAGTGAAATTAATCTGACTAAAAATGATAAATATGTAAACGTTTTCTGAAAATTCGTATTATTTCCTTCAAAGTGAAGAATGAAATCAAGAAAAATGGATGATTTTTGAAACTTTAATTTGAATTTACTTTATTAACTTTAATACTGAATTTTCTAAATGCATTTTACCTATTTTAGATTATTTGGCTTGCAAGTCCGATTTTGTTCAATTAAACTAAGCTTAAATGTGGCATTTTTTTTCTCACGTTAAGTGAGTAGAATTTGAAATTTTTCTTAAAAACAAAAAACAATGCTGACATATGAGTGTTTTCTGTTAATAACAATCAAAACGTCAGTGAGCAAACTGAATGAAGAAAAATATGTATAAAATGGGAAGCATATTCTTCAATACGAAATTCTAAAAATAACTGCTGAATATAATGCATATTCACTTACAGGCACAAAGACAACTGTTCTTTCTAATGAAAAATTTCCTTTGTTCTATTGATTTTTTGTGGTAGAGATATACCACAATAATTAAGTGCTACCTTATGATAGCTAGCATGGTAGCTTGGAGGATTATTGGAAGGGGATGGTTAAATTATATATACATAATACTTAAAAGAAATGTTGCAGCGCTCTGGTATATTAAGGAATCTAGGAGACAATGCATGATGCTGACTAGACTCACGAAATCACCTATCACGAGCATCTTCCTACCTTCCTGACTTAACATACACAATTCCGAAGATTCTATCATGTTACCTGCGTTCGAGGTATTCTCTGGGCAGGTGCAAGAACATCTATATGGGCTACTTATAATGCAAACTTAACTTAAATGTTTACTCCTTCCGAAACACCGGGTGAAACAAAACGGGATGGAATCGGGCTATGCCTTGTCAGAAAACGAAAACTATTAGCTGCGACAGGAGGGTCAGGGAACACCGACCGCGGGATGCAGTCGGGCAATTCCTGCGCCGCCCCGCTCTCAGGTCCAGGCGGCCGTGATGCTGGCCATCGCACTGCACGCGGCGTGGGGGGGGTGGAGGGATTAGACAGATGCGCCCTAGGGAGGGGGCCGTGCTTCTGCATTCAGGGCACGCGCGCCCTGGGGAGGGCGGGAAGGGGGTAAAGACGCCCCCTCGGTCGAGGAGGAAGGGTCGGGCAGAGGGACACGAAGAGCGCGCAGTCATCAGTGCACCGGATATTGGGACCGGGGCCCCGTCGAGGCGGGGGAGGGGGGAGGCAGGGCGGCACCACGCCCGGGAGAGCATGCACACCAGCTTCGATCTCCAATTTGCACGAATGCGAGGAATTCTGTGCTCTGTTCAGGAAAAAAAAAGACAAAAAACAGGGATTTTTTCAAACCTTCAAATTTTTCTATTGTTGTGGTAAACAAACCTTTTTTGTGGGAATTTTGTACTATAAAAATTAATGTGTTATATATACTGTACTATAAAATACGTGTTAATATATATATATATATATATATATATATATATATATATATATATATATTGACCCCGGTGAATAAGCTATAAGTCAAAAAACCTTAATTTTACAGAGAAGCAAAAAACAGCTTTAAACTAATGCTATATATAAGGGATTAATGATATTCAAACAAAAACTACACAAAAATAGTTTTGTTTGAATGTCACCTTCGTTTGAATATCATTAATCCTTGGTTTAATTCATTTACACGGTGTTTTTTGCTCTCATGTGTCGTTAACTGTTCTGCTTGGCGAGGGTCTGTCAGGTACTCGAGGTTAAGGAAGTAGAGTCCACGGGGCAGTAGGATTGGTGACCGCTCAGGAACCCCGCTGCTACCTGGCTGAAGAGACACTAGAAAGAAAATATTTCCTTTCGCGTTTCTGCTTAATAGGGCTTACTGAGCAGCGTTAAGTGATTTATCAAAAGGAACTATTCGTTTAGTTATTGTCACTGCGATATATTTAGTAGATGTTACTGGATGCATTAGTCAACGCACCTATTCGTTTAGTTATCTCCACTAAATACTATTCGTCATGGGTTCAGTGAGCATTACTATACGTGCATTAGTGTGTTTAACTAAACAGTAGTTTCGTGAATGTGACTAAGCTCTTTGTTCTTCCAATACGAAACCGTTAAGTTGAATCTACTACGTGATTAATTAATTGTATGAACTAAACATTTCTCTCCGTGTAGGTCAAGTTCAGTCGCTGTCTGGAAGGGAATTCTAGCGGCTGGCTGCTCTGATCGGTAGTTTTCCGTGGTTTCTTGTATCAAAAGCAGGCGAATGCCGGAGTAGTACTCTAACAAACGGACCGCGGGCGACCGTTCTTTTCTCTTCCTTGTCATATCCTCACCCTTCACTTATACACTCTTAAGCTTACATGCAATACACTACCACACATGTCGGGAGAACGATCGGGAACTTACAGCTCTGGGCGGTGCCTCGATGGTTGGAGATACCCGGTTGGGGACAATTCCGCTAGCCGACGATAGGTCGGCCCCGGATCTCACCATCCAGTGGGGGAAGATCACCCCCACCGCCCAGGAAGGAGAGGGAAACATACACAACATTTACGAAACTAATGACCTTAGTAGTTGACGCACCCGGAACCATCAATCAATCAGTCATTCTTGATAGCACCTGTCATGAGCGTTCATGTATCCATCACGTTGATTCCTCTTCCCCTTTTCCTCTCCTCTGTCCCGCGTCGTCCGTATTTTTCCCTTTCTCCCCCTTCCGCTTTACTGCTTACCATAATTCCACTGGTTAGTTAGTTAATGCCTTATTTTACGTGGCGAGACTCGGGCCATCAGATCCGCTCTTCCGTCTAACCACGCAAATTTCGCTACGCTCCTTTCACCACCTAGCGGAGAAAGGAGGTATTATCTTGGGCGACGAAACAGGCGGTACTCAATTTTGCTCAGAGGCTTCATTTAGGCTTGAGGGTCTTTTACATGCAGTAAATCTACTACATGGGACAGCCGTCTTTACTTCCCCTCCGAAGGAAGGCGTACGAAGGATTTTTTTCGCCCTTAAAAATCCACGACTTCGATCGTGTTTGAATCTGCAAACTCGGGTACAACAGTCTGATACGCTAACAGTTATACCACCGAATTTGATTTTTATATATCAGCTCTAGATAACTTAAGATCATTTCGACTTTTAGATGTCGATAATCGAACAATTTTACCAATAAATACTCAAATTCGAACATTAGTTACAGCTGCTGATGTAATTCACTCCTGAACAGTACCCGCTTTAGGAGTAAAAACTGATGCAACCCCAGGTCGATTAAATCAAATTAACTTTATTAACCGCTTACTGGCGGTTACACACTGGTCTCGGGTAGACATCGCGAATTGCAGGCGGAATCCTCCATGGGCGCCGCACCGCCCGGCAGATGTTCTCAGCGCAGGCGTAATCCTGTCTCTCGCTCCGCGCCACTCGCGGCGGAAATTTGATCTCGAAGGTGGCAAAGATATGTAACAACTCCACATTCAGACGCGGCGGCAGAGCTAGAAGCTTGCGACAACTGCACACCACGACGTGAATAGAGGTATTTTGGGAACGCCCGTAAAGTTTGTCTCCGCGGCTCCAATCTTCCGCGACGTCTTCTGTACCCTGTCCCCCAACGCACCGTGACAGTTGAATTTGCTATCTGCGCCTCGCACGTAAGTTTGAGGAGCGTGACGTTCTCCTCAGAGGCCCTCCCTGGAGTCTGCCATCTCGGGCTGCCGTCTCCGCCGCTCTGGAGTTAGGTGTGTAAATTGTCTTATTTCTCTGCTCGTCGGATGCTCTGCGTAGACGGAGTTTGAAAGCGACCGGTCTGAAAGTGTCTCCAAGGTATATCTTAGCGATTACTAGATGACGTGCTTTGGGCGCAGTTTTGTGACTGAACTGTTTCTTAAGGATCGTCGCGCCTATTTACCTAAGAGACCAATCAAATATGCGTTCGCAGGAATAAGTTATTTCTAACGACTTCCCTGCCCAATTTGTAACAACTCGTAATAATGGCTCCATGGGATAATTGTTCCATTTCAACTCAAATCTGTTCTAAAACAATCAGCTCTTTAAGAAAGAACATTTACAATTTTTAAAAAAAAACATGTATTTTTCGCGTAATTTCTGCTTGCAATTAATGCACTTTATAAAAAAACTCATTTTTTCAAAAAACCGGTCCAGTTTTCTTCTTTTATTATTTTCACATAAACGTCAAGTGACACGTAAAAGAATGGCACGTGTCTCATTTTCGTTGAACTCTAAATTTTCGAAAATTGCAAATTTAAAAATTGTGCGAGAAAGTATGTGATGTAGAATCACTAGTTTTTTTATATGCCTATATACCGAAGACTGCTTAACAGTAAGGTGCTGTAAATAACAACTTCAAAATGAAACATTTTTTAAAGAAATGTTGTACCAGTGATCGCAAAATATCAGTTCCTGAAACTCGATAAAAGGGTGTAAATAACGACTTTCGTCTGCACAATTAATGATTGAGAACCAACATTAAACTCTATTAGCCGCCGGCTTCGGCTCAGATAGCCATTTCTCGCTCCTCTCGTGTCTTGTCTAAAAAGCGCGGCTTAGTTTTTATGTGAAAAAATGCTCCGACCCATCGTTTGAATATTTTTGCATATTAATGTGTTGAACATTCGACTGCTTCGTGATTCTTGCATAAGATTCTCCGATTTTCTCTCCTTTCCTCTCATCGTTTCATTTTCTTCGGTCATGCTTAAACTGAGAAAGCTCGAACTACGAAAACGGGAATTTGAACAAGCCGAAGAAATCTGGTGTTTATATAAAGTCACAAGAAATAAGATCAAAACTTAAGTATCTTCATTGAAATCCTTAACGTTAATTACAAACTAAACTATCACTTAAAACAATCATAATATTTATCCATTTACGGTCGCAGAAATAGAGCGAAACACATATGTATAGAATACGTTAACATGGCTCGTTTATATTTATATGAAAAATAATACGAAAAAAATTGATGTTTTAACGATGACCATTTGTATTTAAAATACACAAATGTATTAACAAAACACATTTTTATGACACATACCAATATTTTATTTTCTGTATTACATATTTTATCTTTCTGAATAGTATGAATTAATAGAAATATTTGTTTTCAAAATACTTTTTTTTTTAATTTATCCATTTGAGAGGGTAGACCGAGTACGAAATCAGTTACTCCAATGGTAGAGGAAGCGACTTTCCACCGAATGTTTTTATTTTCGGTAATGTTTACATTACGTCATAAATTCAATATCAGTAGCTATGTAATTTTGCTCATTTTCATCATACGCGTTCCATAAAACCACAGTTGTTTTCCTGGGTAGTTTTTACTGTCGATGTTTGTTTTTTACGACATATGAATTAGTGGTACCCATGGTCAACATTGTCTTCATCACTAGAAATATTAGTTTGATACATTTCCATTTAAAATTACGCATAAATCAATCTAGTTTTTCGAATTTACCTGTAAAACGCTGGCCGATAGTTGTAGGTCATACGTTTCACTTGAAAACGGCTTCCTCTTTTTCGGGTACGTCATGAGCAGTATTTGTGGAGCACTCTGATAAATAGAAATCAATGCGAAATGTCGTTTTGGTAACTAATGCTGAAGTTTATCTTCCATGCTTTCTGCATTTTTATTGCAATCTATTTTCACATGTTTTCAAAAAAATATTAATTCCTGTATAACTCATGGTGTGGAAGAATCATTGCATTTTTGCGTGATATTTTATTGAAGATGACTTCCAAACTTTACCTCTTTTTCGTGAAGATTATGTGTACGATTTGTGAAGTACTCGATATTGAAAATCACAAATATTGTTTTAAATGAATCTTTCTTGCTTGGAACAATTTAAACAGAATATAAAACACTCTTTTTGATAGTTCATTCCTCTGCAATGAATGAGATTCAATTCAACTCCAATGAATTCATTGTAGAAATTCTCCAATTAATGGATTTGCTTTGTCGTTCTTCGTCACGTTATGTTTGACTGAATGCGAGTAAATTTCAATAATATGTAAATTTCATTGCAGCACTTTCACGCATAAATAGATAAATTAATGAAAAAATAATCAGAATATAATTTTGTGGCTGATGGATTGTATCAGTTACTAAATTGTAAAATCGCTTTTGCGATTTTTATCAGTCGCCTGCGCGACCAGTTGAGTGTGAAAAACTGTCACGAGCCTGGATTTGTGATATTATTGTGTGGATGGGGGAAGCGGCGTTTTACATAGCGTTGCACGAACTCCCGCTTCGGGGATTATGATTCTACATCCCAGATTAGAATATGACGTTACGGCATTCAGCTTGATTTTCGACACTTGTCATAGATAGTTTTTCTCATAAATGAGTTTACACTAACATTAAACTATACGGAGTGTAGACGAATTATTTTAAAAAACTCACTTTAAAGAACGTATATAAAAGTAAGAAAAAATTAATTATAATTATTAATTAATATCTATCTACTCTATGTGGCTCAGGCCATAATATCTTCCGGGAGATAATGAACAAAACTTTAAAGTAAATAAATTATACCTTCAGTAACCTGCGATTTTAAATTTAGTTGTAAACTCCAAAACCAATAAATTAAAAGCCTAATTTTCTTTGCTTTTCTAATAATTTGTGGAATTTATATGCGTCAAAATAAACATTTTCCTAATACAGAAACAAGGGCACTGAAGAAGATTCACTAGCATCAAAATCTAGATTTACATCGTCTAAGTAATGTACGTTTCGATTTCAATTTGTCATTTAATTTAGAAAATGCTTGTGATGAAATAAACAATCATACCAGATTTGCGAACAAATTCAAAACTGCAGCTTTGGTTGACAAAGATACGCACCCTTACAACAAAAGCTAAAGCTGAATCTCTTCGTAACGAGTACAGGCATTTCATTGAATTTTGGACGGTTTCGTGCGTCGCGCTCGCTAGCCAATCAGGGTGGCCCGGAATCCAATGAATGTGCAGAATGTGTGAAAGAAGTTTTAATAATTGGGGTGTTGTGGCTCATCTGTCTCTTTCCTCTGTCCAGACCTTACTATCTTCCACCAATCCATGTGACCTTCAAAATCCATTAATTCAGGATTTTAACTGCTGCACTCGCCTCTAGGAATCAATGTGAGGCCGCTAGTCACTGAGTGCGAAATAGAATGATTAGCGTGGAAATGGATTTCGTTAAAACTGTGTTGTTGTGTGTGTGTGTGTGTGTGTGTGTGTGTGTGTGTGTGTGTGTGTGTGTGTGTGTGTGTGTTTTCTGTAGTTTCCTTATTTTTATGCATTAGGAACATATAATTCCAAACGGTTCTCAAGACCAGTACTGAATAGTGAATATTCGTCGCTCGATTTACTCCATTTAAGTAAGACTTGCAACACTGATAAAGTAATAGATAAAAGAGTCTTTTGTTAAAATCCAAACGCGCTGTATGAGGTTTCGCACTTCACCTGGAGAGAGCGAACGGCTTTGTGAACGGTTCACCGTAAATAGACGTCCCGAAGCAGTCAGCGAGTTTACATATCGGCGAGCATGACGTCGCAACCGCTCGGATTTAACAGCTCCTGACAAAACGAGTAAGCCGATGGCCACTGAATATTGATTCCTCAATTACTTCGCAGAAAAACTCGATTGTAAGCTAAACAGTCGGGGTACAGGAATACAATCAATTACATGCATTAACTGCTTTTGATGGTTCCCCAAACAGGTGTAATGCTTTCTCAACAACATTCACCGAATACGTAAATAGACATAGTGATTAACCGCAGGCAAATCCTTTATCTCCTTTGAACAACCGCTAGTGCTGTAAACAGTGTTCAGTGATTCGTGTTTTATACGTATGTCGGTACCTACCTTGGAGAATTTCTCATTTTCATTTTCAAATAAGTGCACTTGACTACTAGAACGAATGCTGAAATGTAATTCAACATTTAAAAATGAATTGAATCTTTTTAGGAAATAATGAATCTGTTGTTAAAACTAATGGTGCTCCAACAGCACATGTCTTTTCTTCTAAATTTAGAATTTTCTAAAATTTAGAGAGTACAACGAAAATGAGACCTGCGTTATTCATTTAAGCGTCCCTTGTTCTATCCGTGGAAAAATTTGAAGAAAAATTTTTCGAAACGATTTTTGAGGGTTTTTTCTTTAATTTGCATTAACTTGAAGCAGAAATTACGCGAAAACTACTCGTTTTTTTCACAATTGTACATTACCTTTTTTAAAGATAAGATTTTTTAGAACAGATTTCATTTAAAAGAAAAATCTCTATCTCGGATATTGTATTTTGCAATATTAACTATTTGCAATTTTCAAAAATACAGAAAGTTCACCGAAAATGGCAGTAGCACCAATTTGTATAACGTCCTTAAAAGGAGAAAATTCAGAGAAAATATTTGGAGCCTTTTTGAGAAAACAATTGTTTAAAAATTGCCTATATTTCACACAATATTACTCGAAAACAATTCATATTTTCGAATAATTGTGCAGAATCTTATTTCAATATGTTTTTAAAGGACAGATTTAATTCAGGAAAATCTATATCTTCAATTTTGTAGTTGTAGGAAGAAACCGAAAAAATTTTGAACATTTATCATTTTCGGAAAATCAAGGACTCAACGAAAATGAGACGTGCACCATTCTTTTATGTGTCTTTTTCGCTATCTAAGGAGAAAATTTAATCCAAATATAAATAAAATGCGTTTGCAGTATTCGTATTCGAAGACTTTTTTGTTAAAATATTTAATTAAATGCGGTGTTTTACACGTATTTTATTGAATTGAATTGAATTATCTCTTGTTCTGAAGCATATCTTTTGTAAAAACGTTTTGCGTGGTTTGCTTCGCAAAATTTGTGCATGTATGCATGTGTGTTGCTTCGCAACATGTATGTCATTAGTAAATATTTTTGTGAAACCTCCTCACCAATTTGCATTTCCTTCCAGAACTCTTTCGTGCTGTTACATTAATCTCCTGCATGGCATTACTCTAGGGCTAGACAGTCCATGCACCGCCTCTGCGAATGTCATTCTCCTCTGCTTTTCACCCTCCCCATCATCTTTTCCATCGTCTATCTCCTTCATCAGGCGCTTCGGTAACACATTCTTCTCCCCTTTTGGACCCATCATTCTCTCGAAAAAATTTTCGATCGGGAGCGGAAGCTCAGTGCATCAACTGCAGCACACCTAGGTTCTTGGCAGGATTTTCGACTAGCTTTGCAGCTAGGTCGAATTCAGTCGCTGTCTGGAGGAGAATTCTAGCGGCCGGCTGCTCTGATCGGTAGTCTTCCGTGGTTTCTCCGATCAACACCAGGCGAATGCCGGAGCAGTACCCTACCAAACGGGCCACGGACCGCGCGCGATCTGTCCTTCCTCTTCCTTGTCCTACCCTCTCCCCTTTCACACACACTTACACTAACATGCACTACACTACCACATATTCCGGGAGACCGGTCGGGAGCTTAGAGCTTGTCCCGGCTGGGGCGGTGCCCCGCTGGTGGGAGAGTCCTGGTTAGGGAGAAACCCCACTAGCCGACGGTAGGTCGGCGCCGGATCTCTCCATCCAGCGGGGGAAGATCACCGCCATCTCCCGAGAAAAAACATGCACTACACTAACGGGACGAATGACCAAAGCAGTTGACGCGCCCGGAAACACGAAAAAATCAATCAATCGAAAAAATTTTCGAGCTTCTCCCCGGCATCCCCCAGCCGCCGCTGGCTACATCCGCAATCCCAGCCTCGCCGCCTCGTCGCTTGAAGATGGGTCGGCGCTTCGACATCGCGTCGCTTTCTGGTGATAAATTTTAATGCGGCGCATATTGGCTTGTTGGGGGCGTCAGCTGCGCCGAATGCCGTGGGAGCCCGCTCGACAGCGCGGCCTGGTTGACGCGCACGCCTGCACACGCGTGCGGCCAGGGCGCCCCCCCTCTTCCCCCCCCCCCCACTCCCCACCACCCCAGTCGCTCCTCGCTCCGTTGGATTCCTTTTCGTGTGGAGTTATTGTTTTCGCTTCTACTTCGTAGAAAAAGTTAGTTAAGCAATGCTGCAGGAAAAGAGTGTCGAACATTATTCACGATTTTTCAACACAAAAAAAAAAATCACCACATTTTGTGTCTGATAATGTGAAACTGGATTTTTACTTCTGTTTGTAGTAAATTGCTTTCTTGAGTACTTAGTGTAGTCAAAATCCACATTTTGTTGATCCTTGATACCGTAAAAGTTGTTTTTTTTCAGTTTGCGTCAGTACGTGTGTGAACAACACTAGCAGCTAAACCATGTACAGGATTTACTAAAAAATTATATTCCCAAACGATCTGGTTGATGAGGCTAATACTTGAATTTGAAACGGATATTTTAATCTTTTGGGATATTTCACACAAAATACCAAAGATATTTTCGAAATTTTCTCAAAATATTTTTTATTTTTTCATTATATTTTTACTGGAATGGAGAAAAGTAGTCTCATAAAAGTGGCATATATCCGATTTTCTTTAAAACCTCTGAATTTCCAAAAATTGCAACAGTTTAAAATTTTTTGACATCCTGCTAGAAGTACCTTAGTGAAGATAAAGATGTTGAACTACTAGGTAATTTTCCTACATTTGTTTAATGTAATTTACACGTCCACGAGGATCTACGTCATTTGACGGTCTTCGACCTTCGGCGCCGGATCTCGCCATCCAGCGGAGGAAGATCACCGCCATCTCCCGAGAGAGAGAAACATGCACTACATTTACGGGACTAATGACCAAAGCAGTTGACGCGCCCGGAAACACGAAAAAATCAATCAATCAATGACATCAGTTGACCCACCCGGAATCACCAATCAAGCAAGCAAGCAAAATTCAGGTGTCATCTTCATCCACACAGCGAGGCTGTGTCGTCGCTGCTGTGGACCGCTCCAGCGTGCGCACCGACCGCAGACCCTCCCGGGCGTCGGTTGCTTCGCCGCCCGCGCCGAACTCGGGCGGGAGCGGGGGTGGGGGTGGGGCGGCTGCAGGTAAAGATTACCTCAGAGACAGCCGCTGCAATAGGATTTCGCCGCTCTCCCCAGGGAGTCGGCTTGATTTAGCGCGAGGAAGAAATAAAGAGCGCCTCGAGCCGGGAGAAGCGGGCTGGCGGGCGGGCGGGCGGGCGGGCGGGCCGGACGACCGGAAGAAGAAGGTGGACGCTCGGAAGACCGCGATTCCAAGGAGAAGAGTGGCCTCCGTGCAGGCAGCTACGGTGTTCACTCTGCTCAAGCATTCCCAACCGCCATCTTGTCGGCCATTCAGTTTTCTCCCTTGTGGGTACCAATTCGTCAACATCGAACCGGCGGTAAACTGTAGAACAATTCATCAACATTGAGCCATCAACGTAGTACCAAATCATCAACATCGAACCGGCGCACACTGGTTGAATCGAGCCGAAAACCTGGCCATAATGGCCAAATTCAGAGTGCGCGTTCGGAATTCTGACGTACCAAATCTCGTTGGGAAGACATTGGAGCACACTACTTCAGCTCCAGAAAGTTATTTCAATCATTTTTGTCGTCTCCTAAAGTTACCGTTGCTTGAAACACTCGAATTCATTGATGCTAGTCAACTATATTTGTGAAATTAAAAAAAGGGTTTAAATTAACTTTTTGTGGATTCTTTTCTTATTCCCTAACAGAAGACTCTCTTGGCTACAGGTTAGGTATAGTTTTAAGAAAAAGTCTCAAATAATTTTATTATAATACGGCTGAATTCTAACGTAACAATGTTAGTCACGAGTATTGTGGATTACATTTTTTGTCCTGCGTATTCCTGCCTAAATCATTTTTTTTAATTCATCAAGTAGAATACCCTTAATCAGAATAACACACATTGAGCTGCACATATCTGCATCTTTTTGTTTTGTAACCTATTTACTGCAATGCTACATAGTAAGATTAAACACTAGATATCCCGGAATAGCCTTCTACGCCACAGGGAATTATTTTCTATGTACATTTTTTCGATTTCTCCTTCTTACAATTACTTTTAATAAGAAAATTAATGATATAAATTTTTGGAATGATAGCATTAACTCGCGACCGCGAGAACTATTCTATCCATATTTCTACACATTATTTTTATGAGTCATTTCCAAACCGCGATTGTGAATTTTGAAATTTCATTATGATATTCGAAATCACTGATCTCCAGGAGCCCATATGTATATTTTTTATGCATTTTTTAATGAGTAGATCCTCCATTTTGAAGCCACCGTTTTGAATTTTGAAATTTATTTTTGATATTGAAATTCAGTGACCTCAAAAACCCATTAATACCCATTTTGACGCAAATTCACTCGCATTTGCAATTATGACCAGGTTTTAGGCCCGATTCAATCAGTGTGCGGCGGTAAACTGTAGAACACGTACATTCCACAAAGGAAGCCTTAAAATGAGTTTCATTGTCCAAAAAATTATTTGTCTTTACCAGGACCTTACCCGGGTTGCAAATGCTTTGCAGCAAATTTGCGATGGATCTGCAAATTCAAAAATTACAATCACTCTTCCCTAAAGATGATTTTACATCCCCACAGATCTTTTAAACTTAGAACTACAAATATACGAACAAAAATCCTCTCACACAATTCAGCGCCTCTCAAGATAAAAAAGCCAGCCAAAATAGTTAAAACAAATTATAATTGCCATCAGGCAATTGTACCTGAAAGGTAAAAAAAATATAAAAATGAGTAAATATCCATAATTTTGTACACCAGTTCCACCAGTTCATTCCCATAAAAAGCATAGTCTACTAAATAGGTAGGTGGGAACGGTGTCCAGAGATTTAACGGAGGCACCAAGCAACCCAGCGTAGTTGTACATCCTTAGGGGGGCACCCGGTTTGAAGTTTACGCCCAATCATTTAAACCCAATTTTCGAGAAGGTTTTTAAAAACAAAAACTGTATCTGCCATGTTTTTAAATTCAACATAGAATCTCAAGTTCATTTTGTTACAGTTGCTGTCAGATATTATGGAATATAAATATAAGCATACTGATTAGCAATACATATAAATATAAATATGTTTGTAAATGGATCTGTTGGATGTTATCACTTTCAATTAATTTTTCCTGTATTTTGAAATGAACAGTTGTCTTTTTTATTTCGGAAATTTGTGACAAATGGGACCATTAATAAATGTTGCTTTTTTTTAAAAAAAAAAAAAGAAGAAAATTGCACATATTTTTATAATTTTATCGTTTGATGAATTAAAGTCGCCTGTGAACTGAAAGTAAAATATTGTGACTGGTGTAAGACAGAACATGCCTGCCTACTTCTGCTGAGAAACTATACATCAGCAGTCGCAGCTTAATAATGAAGGATTGTTCTCTCTGTAACTATGGTAATACAATGCAAATAGCGGGATTTAATTTAAAAGCAAATGCGCAAATTACTTACTCATAGTTGATTCTCCCCTTTCATTTCATATTAATTAAGTACGATTCATTTTCAACTCTTAAAACAATCTGCTTGAGTGCTAGACGTACCCAAGAAAACCAAATACTTTTTTTTGTGGTTGATTCTTTCTCGTGGGAGGTTACTTTTGTTTGTATATTCCGGCAAAGTCTGTTCGACTTTTTTCCTACCCGTCTCACTGTATGCTCCCGCGACTGAAGTTTCGAAATGTTTGGCGAGGAAATTGAATAGTCTTCTTTCTTGCCTGGTCCCAAGAGTAAACACGTGGCTACTCGCCTTATAGCTCGAGCTAAAGGGTTCGCAAAGGCCCTCCTCGCGGCGGGAAGTGGCTCCTGCCACGAGACAACTTCCTTCCATGGAAATGAAGATCCATTTTGAACGCTAGGAACGAAAATACTGGAAAAACAGGATACATTGTGTGGGTCTTACGGCTAAAATGCTAAAAAAAAAGCGCTCCTAGAGAAATAATACGAGAAGTAGATTTTATTTGGGGATGTCCTGACATTTTTGTTTCTCCATCTGTAATGTTGCTGCCATCAGTATAATTTTTTTTCTGTATTTGCATTCGTTTCTTGTAAGATATAAACATTTTTGTCAAGTTCTTTCTTAGGTTTTAATGATAGTTGTTTTTTCCTGATGGCCGTTGTGTATGTCTTTTCAAATGCTGTTACTAAACGGTTTTGACAGTTTTTCATTTTACGTGGTTGTGCATGTAATTATATTTTACACCATCTTTATATAGTAATCTAGTAACCTGCGATCATCAGACTGTTCTCGCTCGCGGTCTGACCATTTCCACCAATTGAGACAAACTGGGTGTCATTCGGCTGCTCGGTCTCCTCTCGGGCAACTGGTTGTGTTTTTTGTTGTTTTGTTTGTTTGTTTTTTTGTTTTTATCTAGCCAGTAAATTTTAAGAATTTTCTCTGAAAACATGTTTTTGTGTGTTTTGGAAGAGAGAGAAAACGTGTTTTATGTCACTTGGGCACCGACAGATGTCGTTCATTTCCTCATTCCATAATTCCTCTCGGCAAGACCGATCGATTGAGACAATTGTTAGTTGGTTCCCTGTTGGATATTGTGGAAGAATCCTGGAAAAACATGTATAATGCTTTTATTTCACTTTCGAGTAGAGCCTACCTTATTGAAACGCTATGAATTATTATATTCTCTCTCCGGTATTTATAAGATATCGTTACGACTTTATCCATATTATTGACGATAATTAAACTTAATTTTGTTATGAAACAAAAATTAACAATTATTTTAATCAAAAACTGTTTGATCACATTTCTATGCTCAGAAATGGTCGTATCGGGCAACTAATATGTTTATTTTTTATTATTATTATGAATCCCCTTTTCCCCTTTGAGTACAATACTGCCTTGGGGACCTACCAATTCAAAATTCGGCTCGAGTGGTAATTTCTAGAGTTTGGTAATTCGTAGAACCAACCTCCAATAATGTTGTATGAGTACGAGTATTTAATTTCTATGTTGTTTCTAATTTGTGTGTACGGAGTTGAATGACTTGAAATGATTTAAGGCCTCCATGTTTCTCCACGTAGAAGAGGTAGGTTGTTCCGGCGCAGCCCCACCCAATCTTCACCTCGCGTTGCCCTCATGGACTCAGCCTCCTTCATCACAGCCGCGATATCGACCGAGCGCCGACTCTACCTCCCTGGCCCACTGACCCACCTCTCTGCCGCACCCCGTCCCGACCCGTCCCGACCCGTCCCGACCCGTGTCCTGACCTGTCCCGACCTCCCGACGTCCCCGACCCGAACCCGTCTGTCCGACCTCCTGACCTGTCCTGACCTGACCCGTCCCGACCCCTGACCTGTCCTGACCTGTCCTGACCTGTCCTGACCTGTCCCGACCTGACCTGTCCTGACCTGTCCTGACCCGTCCTGACCTGTCCTGACCTGTCCTGACCTGTCCTGACCTCCTGACCTGTCCCGACCCGTCCTGACCTGTCCCGACCTGTCCCGAACCTGTCCCCCGTCCCCTACCTGTCCTCCCCTGTCCTGACCTGTCCCGTCCCGACCCGTCCCCTCCCTCCCGACCCGTCCCGACCCGTCCCCCGACCCCTGACCCGTCCCGGACCTCCTGACCCCTGACCCGTCCGACCTCCTGACCTGTCCCGACCCCTGACCTCCTGAAACCCGACGACCCGTCCCGACACGACACGACCCATCCCGATCCGACCCGTCCCGACACGACCCGTCCCGACACGACCCGTCGCGATACGACCCGTCGCGATACGACCCGTCCCGACACGACCCGTCCCGACACGGCCCGTCCCGACTCAATTATATTAAACATACGTAGTAAGACACCGGAATTCACTTCCTTAGTTACGGTTATTCTGGCACCTTGTAGGTCCCGAAACAAAAGGGTATCTCGTATTCCTCTCTTCCCCTATGTGCGTCCATCCCCGCCAGCAACATCGATAGAATGAGCTGTCTTCCTTTCGGCTAGCAACCGGTCACTAGAATTTTGCAGTCAGTGGCTCGATTGAACCGAGCTAACCTACATATAATATTGAAAATCCGCCTCCGTCGGAACTTGAACCCTAGGACCTTTCTATCAGAGAAGGTGCAGTGGCAACAGTTGCCTTCAGCCTTCTCAGCTGGTTGTTCCTGATCATATGATGTGAAAAGAGAAAGTGTAATATTTTATACTTCCTCTAACATCATTCCTCTGATAATCTGAGGTGGGGTGTGCCTGCGGGAGTGCCTGCGGAAAACGGATAAGCGAAATGATTTCGCGTCGTACAGCCACTGACAGATTGTTTCGTACTTCCATTCCTTTCGAATAGCGACTGCAGATTTGTTCGGAGTAGATTTGGTAGCCCTGACATATCGCCCCCTCTTCGCGTAATTTATTCTCTGGATTTCTTGCGCGGCGCGGAGCTCTTTCGGGAGCGTCGACGGGTTCCGGCTGCGCGTGACGTCACATCCGCCAGCCCGCACGGGCACGTCGCCAGAGTCGCGTCCGCCCTTTGTACTTTATATTTTATTTCGCGGGGGCGGGGGCTGGGAGGAAGCTGCGCGGAATCGCAAGAAAAGCCCAGAAGACCACGAAAAGGTGGAGTAAATACTCATTCCGCTTTCAGGGCTGCGCTGGCGCGGCGATGGCTCTGCGTCTGACTGGCTGTTGCTTTATGCGCGCTCTCTGGCCCGTAGCACCCGCCCCCACCACCACCATTCACCCAGCTCCCCGCATCCCCGCGCCCCGCGCCACGAGCCTCAGGCCCCGCCCCCAGCGCCCCATTCCATTCCCCAGCTCCCCGCATCCCCGCGCCACGAGCCTCAGGCCCCACCCCCAGCGCCCCATTCCATTCCCCAGCTCCCGGCATCCCCGCGCCCCGCACTCCGTGCCACGAGCCTCGAAACCCAGGCCCCTTGCCCCGCCCCCCGCGCCCCATTCCATTCGCCCAGCTCCCCGCATCCCCGCGCCCCGCACACCGCGCCCCATTCCATTCCACAGCTCCCCGCATCCCCGCGCCCCGCACTCCGTGCCACGAGCCTCGAAACCCAGGCCCCTTGCCCCGCCCCCCGCGCCCCATTCCATTCGCCCAGCTCCCCGCATCCCCGCGCCCCGCACACCGCGCCCCATTCCATTCCACAGCTCCCCGCATCCCCGCGCCCCGCACTCCGTGCCACGAGCCTCGCAACCTAGGCTCCTTGCCCCGCCCCCCGCGCCCCGTTCCATTCGCCCAGCTCCCCCCATCCCCGAGCCCCGCACAACTTACCCAGCGCCCCGCATCCCCGCATCCCCGCGCCCCTCGCCCAACGCCCCGCGGTCAACACCCCGCGCCAGGAACCATCGCGCCCGCCGCCTTTGCCATCCTGTCAGAAATTACATTAAATTTAATCTAGATTTAATGTACGTACGACTACATGGATTTTAATGTACCTTGTATGTTAAAGGGAGATTAATGTATCTGTACATGAAATTTAATGAATAATTGATTTTGTCGTGTTTCCGGGCGCGTCAACTGCTTTGGTCATTAGTCCCGTTAGTGTAGTGCATGTTTTTTTCTCGTGATATGGCGGTGATCTTCCCCCGCTGGATGGCAAGATCTGGCGCCGACCTACCGTCGGCTAGTGGGATTTCCCCCTAACTAGGACTCTCCCACCAAGGGGGCACCGCCCCAGCTCGGACAAGCACTAAGCTTCCAACCGGTCTCCCGGAATATGTGGTAGTGTAGTGCATGTTAGTGTAAGTGTGCGTGTGTAAGGGGAGAAAATAGAACACGGAAGAGGAAGGAAAGATCGCGCGTGGTCTGTGGCCCGTTTGATAGGGTACTGCTCCGGCATTCGCCTGGTGCTGATCGGAGAAACCACGGAAAACTACTGATCAGAGCAGACGGCCGCTAGAATTTATTTTTCAGACAGCGACTGAATTCGACGAAAGTTAATGCTTCAATTAAAATCATTGTAGATTTAATGTACGACTGTTAACTTACTTTTGGACATTAAATTTAATTGTACACGTTCATTAAATTTAATTTACTTCGAAAATTACTTTCATGTACTTTACATTAAAAGTAATGCAGACATTTCTGACAGTCTTCGCCTCGCCTGACCGCGTTGCTGGTGGCGTGCTTGTCCGCTTTGCGGCCTGCTCCGATCCCCGCGCTAATTCATCTCGTCACTTGCCCAGTTACCCTATTGTGTTACCATTTTGTGTTGTCTGTTTCATCGACTGTAGTTTCTTTTTCTGATGGGTTGTATTACTTTGGGTTCTGCTTGTCATCACTATAAAAGAATGTAGAAGAAGAAAAAACATTTCATTGCCCGTGCTCTAAAATTTTGATTGGCTGCTGTACTCTTTCCGTACCCATCAGCTGCTTAAGAGCAACGTGCTATTGTAAATGAAAGTCCGATATTTATTTATAATAATAATAATAATAATAATAATAATAATAATAATAATAATAATAATAATAATAATAATAATAATATTTATTGAGTCACAAATACAATTACAATCGTGTATGACGAGTCAAATATGTTGTATATGGAGGGAGTACAATTGCATGCATCTTCTTGGGTGCAGCGAGTGAAGTTACATTTATTGTCCAGATGCAAAACAAGGGGCCTTCTCAGCATTTGCTCAAAGGACCAGGGAAAACGGACAAAAAACCTGATCAAGATGGGGTCTTTGGCCTAAAGACTATGCTACAATACTTGTTACAGATATATTAAGATATTACATAGTAGATAATTATTTTTAACAGCAAAGTAGATAAACATTTAACTTAATTTAATTTAAAATAATTTAACATTTCAAGATTTGTAGTTTCATTGTTCAAAATAACATTTACTTGGAATAATGATTTTACTGCTACTACTTATAATAATAACAATAATAATTATATTAATAATAATATCAGATAACATTTCTTATAAATTAATAATAGTAATGGCAATGCTAATAGTAATAATAACAGTACATGGTATCAATTATGGTAACAGCTACATATCATTTAACAGTATTAGCATATTCCTTGATTAAATCTTGAAATGGTGGGGAGGAGGAGGCAGGTTATGGCCAGGTTTTTTCTATTTCTACACCTAGTCCTACTGCAGCACCTGAAATCACATTGGACATATTAGTCATTGAGGTATTCCTGAACGCTATAAAAAAGTTTTTCCCCAAGGAAGTGTTTGAGTTTATTCTTGAAGTTGTGTAAGCCTGTTGTGTTTCTCAGATGTATTGGTAATTTGTTGAAGAACTGTATACCTGATGAGAATGTACCCTTTTGGTATAATGTGCTTGTACACATTGGTTGATGAAGGTTACATGCTTGCCTTGTGTTATAGGAATGTAAACTTGAGTTAAATTTGTAAAGTGTGTCATTGTTTAGTAGATTTTTCTTTACAAACATGATAACTTCATAAATGAATATACAAGGCAGTGGTGCTTATAATTACCTATGAACTTTCGAAAATTGCAAATCTTTGAAAGTAGCGAATACGAATCTTCCTCTATTCTTTTGCCGCAGATAGTTTTACGAGACGACTGACGTATTAGTAGAATGCAATTTGCAATATTCTAATATTACGTATATGTATACGTTCCGAATAATTCGTGAAAGTTAGAGTTGTGGCACCAATAGATCCCAAAAAGTATCATACTTTTAGAGGGTATTTCGGACGAACCATAAGTAGAACTTACAATTGCTACTATTCTTTACAAAAACAGTGTTATTCTGAGAGTTAAATGTATATAGTATGTTGAACTGCATTTATGTTTCTAAGTCTCTTTAATGTTTATTTTTAATTTTAAATAATTCAACACACATTAAAAGGTTGTTCTTGCTACAGTCAATAAGTTGCACAATCTTTCTCCAAAAACTTGTTTTGTTTTGTGAAAATGTAATACTTTAATTAGTCTTGTGCCATTTTTGCCCTATTTGAACATTCTAGAGGTAAAGAAAGTCCAGTCGTTCCAGTGTTAAAAAGAAAATGTATTTGTTACAGGTGACTGTAAGCGACAACGGAAGCCCTCCTCTTTCATCAACAACTCGTGTTGTGGTAACTGTTGCGGATGTGAATGACCATGCCCCACAGTTTGAGCAATCGTTTTACAAAATCCAGATTCCTGAGTCTACAAATCATGATTTGCCTCTCTTCCAGGTATTGTTTTTGTTTTATTGTACATTTTTATAATGAATGGTGTCTTAATTAGTTTCCTTTAGCTCTTCTCTTCCCTCAAAATGGTGTTGCAATGCTGGATGATATCTAAAATGACAATTTGAAGAAACCATCTTTGGTATACTTAATTAGTGCATGCTGTTTAGAAAATTAAGACCCCTTATGTTATTGAGACATCTTCTCTGAAATTTGGAACTCGTAACATTTGATATAAGGCAACTTCCATAGCTGAATATCTATTCCATTGTTTCATTGGCATGTTCCTACAAAACGTTAAATATCCTTCATGATCATTCACATGGAAAGTTCAAAGTTATTTTTAATCCATGCAACATAATTGTGGGAATTTCTAACAAAATTTTTTAATAGAGAAGCATGAAAATTGATTTTTTGTATGGTTGTTCTTTCTACATATCTATTAAATGATCATATTGCAAATTTGTGTTCATAATGCTTAAGAAAATTGATTTAAATTGTTAATGACTGTGCAAATGCAGTACTGTACTATCACATCTCTGTAAAGACGCATGAAAGATCATTTTATGTTTACAAAGTTTCGAAAATCTGATGACTCTGCCCTGAGTTGAAATACAAATATTTACATTTAATGGTGTTAAATAAATATTTAAGATTATTCAGTGTTTATAATAAAAATTTTCTGCTTGTTCGTGATCATATGACTGATGGAGAGTTTTGACATTACATTTCTTCAGACTGCCTGGATATTATTTTTTCCCCCTTCAAAAAACAAAAAGAAAATGCATTAAATGCAAATTTTTGAAATCTGATGTCAGACACAACATTGTCCTGTATAAGAGAAATTGTATTTAAACAATACTCTGCATCAGTCATAAACAATAGGTTCAACCCATGCACTTCATTAAAATGTCATGATGGTGCTCTGTTCAAATATTGTCTTGATGTCAAAAAAATATTAATTGCGTGCATGTTTAAGACCATTCATGCAATGAATGTAACCATTTTATTTTTTCACCAAAATACACTATTGCATGGAAACATCACTTCAATTCCTATCATTACTGTCACTCATAATGGAGTCCCTAAATATGAATGAATTTTAAAGAGTAAAATTTTGTTCACAGCATACTTGTTTCACTCTTTATTTATTGCTTAATTCAAAACTTGTGTTTGTACAATTGAATTACACAATGAAAATCACATGCTTGGTTTCCAGCTTTAAAAATGCAAATCTATGTTATTCACCTGTCACCATTGAAATCAGTTTGCTGGTACAGATTTGGTTGTCAATAAAGAATTTCACCTTGCTATTTAAATTTCTCATTCTAACAGTGCTACCAGCAAATGCGTAATATTTGCTTGCATAGAAGTTGTTTAATGATTTAAAATATACTCATTAAGGTCATTACATGAGCAGCTTTATGTTCATTTATAATTTGAATATTTTGTGGCTGTTTCATTCTTCATGTGAATTTTCACAGGCTTTCTTCAGCTCAGGTACCCCATGCTAATGTAGTTGCTTCCTGACAATAGAAAACCCTGACTACTGCTATCTAGAAACATTCTCTCTAATGCCATGGGTTTCTGCATATTTTAGTTTATTAATATTTCTGTTTCTCTGAGAGATTTATGCATAATTGCAAATGTCTTACTTCTAAACTTTTTGTTCTGAATACGGCGCTGTTGGATGGCAACATTTGAAGAATAATTGGGAAGATCAAATAAAAACTGAATAGAAATGACAGAAGCAATTTTATCTATGTCTTCTAATACAAAAAAGAAAATGTTTTTTTAATCAAGAAATGTTGCGGCTGTGGTTTAAAGGTGGCAGTTGGTTGAATGTATTGTGTCCCAATAAGCTTCTTAGAATCTCCTATCAATACTGCTCTACTAACTTCCTTTATAAACTATGGGAACAACATTATAGCTCTGTAGTGCCATCTGTAACAATGATAAAATACTTCTGCGGCAATCACACACTGATTAATTTGCATTTATAACAAAATTCTTAAAACTAATTATCAATCATTAAATGTAGCTTGACTTCCAGAGAGTAAGCATTTTTGTTATTTTCTTATTAAAAAGAAATAGAAATTTTAAAAAATGGAAATATATTTCTAATTAACAAAACCAATATTGTGGTGCTCCTGAGACTATCACTAAAAATCTCTTTAAATCAAAACAGTGTTTCAATGTACACAATTTGAAGGAAAGAAAAGCAAGCTTTCAATTTAAATTAATTTTGCTTTTAAAATTAACAAAAATTAACTTACACCGTTAATTTTTCTTGGACTGCTTCATAATTAATAATTATGCACCAATATTTTTATTGACCACTGATGAATCCAAAGCAAATATTAATATCTGATGTACATATGTATTCCTTGAAGAGAGGAATGTTATTGAATGAACTTACAAACATTTAAAATAAGTATTTAAAACTTCACCTAACTGAATTAAAACAGTATCATTTATTATTTTTTTTATACTTTCAAACAAAATATTTTTCCAAGATAAACAATTTTGCTTAAAGAAGCAGTCTGACTAATTTTATCCTAATAACATACCTAACAGAAGTTGAGCTAAACAACGTCACTTGTCTTTGCGCCTGTACAGAATGGCACAGAGGAGCTCGAGGTAGCTGTTGATACCTTTCTTGAAAATGGAACATGGGAGACTTTTGATCCCGACAGCTTATCAGGAGAACCAGTATTGAGGGTAAGATTTTGGAATAGGAATTGTTTGCAAATGTTTTTATAATAATCATCTGTTTGCAAAGAATAATGTTGATTTGTTATGCTTGCTTTATGTTTTAATATCTGTTTTCTCTGTGTGTCCTTGCATACTGACCAGCATGTTGAATGAATGTAGCACTTTGATCTTTGATGTGGAATGGGACTACAATCTTCTAAACATCTTGAGCTTTTATAGTTAATTTTTCACAGGTCATATTATGTATTTCTGCCTAATGGAGAGTATAAGCTTAAGTATGCTTTTTGCTTCCACAGGTTTTGTGTAGTTTGGAAATTGCAGTATTTGTGGATAAATGGGTAGAAGTAACTTGTTTACCTTTTGTAATAATAGTTCTCATCAGATGTACTTCTTCAGATTTTCATCTTGGTAGCTGATGCTAATTCCACAAATGTATAGCGAACTTGTATTTCATTATCCCTGAGCACAGAAAGTTCTGTGGTCAATTTCATCAAAGGCCTCCATTTAAGTAAATAGACTATTTTGCGAGTTTGTTTATGCTGTACTCTTTATTATAATTTGTAATTTGCCAGTTGTATTATATATTAATAATATGTTTTACATTGTATATGTAGGACCCACAGTGTGAATATAAAAATGTAGTTTGATATTTTGAAGTCTGTATTTTTGTAGTAAGTTGACATTAGTTGCTGATTTATTATACATACATTATGCTACTTTTGTTGTACAAGTAGTTTCAAATTTAATATTTTCTTATAATTATCTAATAAAGAACATTTTTCTTATTGTCAATAATAGACATTTTTCATGACAACTCACTTCATTGCATGCAATTTTAATCAGAATTGGATTTCAGACCTCTTCATTAACATATGTATTAAGATGTAAACAGGTTTGAAGTTTAAATAATTTGTTTTCACGATGTTAACATCGCATGTTTGAGTTGTTTCTACAAGACTAACCAAAAACATAAAATTTTGTCATTCTACTTTAAACTCAACATGCAGTATGTTCTTCACCCTCTTAACATTTTCTATTGATGAATTTTTGTTTGCTTTTGTGTTTTTTTTATTTTCTGATATTTAAAAACTGAATCATAATTATTATATTGTTTTTACAGGTTTTGGGATATGATTTAGATGAGGGACCAAATGGAGATATTACCTACAGTATTAAATCAGGACGTGGCATAGGGAAATTTCGAATTCATCCCAAGACTGGAGTTGTATATTCTCAACGGGGCTTCCAAGAAGGTCAAGAGTATGATCTTCGAGTAAGTTTTGTGTATTACTTTGTGGTTATGACATTTTTATTGCTATTTTTACAGAAATTATGCGTCTCAATGGTAATTCCTGTACAACTGAGTAAAAAACTTAACATTTTCTTTGCATTTTTTCCAACATTAGATTCGAGCTCAAGATAATGGATCACCACAAAAAAGTCATACTACTAGGGTGTCAGTACAAGTCATGAAAGTTCCTAAAACATCTCCTCATCCTCCTGAAATAAAAAATCCAAATCAAACTGTTGAAGTAACAGAAAGTGATGATATCACTTATCTTGTTGCATTAATTCAGGCAATAGATGATGATGGAGATATGTTGTGGTATGATATTGTGGGTAAGTGTGTAGAATAAGTCAATCCAGATAAAAAACAAAAACAAAAATAACAACTACAAAACCACAACCATAAGTAACCACCCATGTCAGTTATTGCATGTTCACACTATTATAAAAAATGTTAACAATTTAAATACATTGTTACAATATTTGTTTCATTTGTATAATTACTCTATGCGTGAGTCATAACATCATTACAATTTTCTTACATTAACTGCAAATTATGTAGGAGAATGAGTGGTGTGCGTGTATTGCAGGCTTACTGGTTAACTTAAATCTGCTACCAAGGTGCCACAATGATAGACCTAGTCAATGACAAATAGTAGGCTGCCAGTTGAGGACAGGTGGGCGTTGGGGATCATATAACTCTATGATGTTAGTCAACCATCTCAAAGACCTGAGGAAGGGATCAGGGCCTTCAGATGAAGAAGCATATGAATTATCTTGAGATAGCTTTCGTGCATGGGGCATGCTTCACAGGCCAGTGATAAAATCTGAGAGAGAGCTGGGGTTAGCAACCTCCATAGAATGATGATAATTGAGCACAACAAACATGTTGGCTGTTTCATAGGCATTTTTAAAATTATACAAACTTTTTAGTCTAATTTTCATTTAAACAGCAACAAACAAATTTTGATAGTTAAACAAATGTCGTTAATCTTATAAAAATTAAAGAAGAACCATAATTTTAGGTCTCCTGAGATGGGAAGAGCAATGTTCCCCTTAAATCATGAAGAGTTCTGGACTGTTTTCAAATGGTCTCAATAGCATGGTTACCCCTAGGACAAGTTGCTAGTACATTCAAATTTCAACACAGTCTGCATTTTAGACAGCATAGCTTCTGTCACATAGCTCATTGCTTTTGACAGATGTTGAAGCCACGGACAATCATGTTCATATTCAGAGTTGTCGTCATCTACATCCTATTATCTTCTTTGAAATAAACCTTTAGAAACTTATTTGAAAGTGCCATAACTTTATTTAACACATAACAAGAATAGTTATTTCACTTACGGGTCATCTATAAATTATGCAAACCAGGGGGGAGGGGGAAGATTTGAGGCAGCATTATGTAGGGGTAGGGGGTATTAGTTTATTGTTGCGTAACATTCATATTTATTTTAACTATTAATTATTAAGAGAACAGCAACAATGGAACAGAAAGCATTGCTATTATAGAAATACTTTTAACACAATTGTGTGCCCACTGTAGGATTAACTGTGATTTCTGATAAATATTAGAGATTAGCCTCAGTAGCAGTCTTTTACCACTTCAGACTTATATTTCAAACAATGTTTCTTATAATTTGCTGGTTAAATTGGTCATATTCCTAACAATATCCATTATAGTTTTAGATTTTATTATTTGAATCTCCACTACTAAAAAAATTAACTCATTGAACTTTAATTTGTTAGGTGGTGATGACGACCATGATTTCTTCATTGGCCGTGATAAAGGAAACATACTCTTAGCTAAAAAACTTGATTGGGAAAGAAAAAATAAATATAATTTGACAATTAGCGTGACAGATGGTGTTCATACAGTATATACACAGGTAAGTTACGTGGTGTGTATATTTGTGTAAACCAATTGTGTGTGACTTATTGGCTTTTTTTAGATAATAAATAATGATTGGTTAAATTTGTCTACAATTTTTCGGGTTATTGTTTTACAGCTTCATGTAACTGTCATTGATATTAATGACTGCCGGCCAAATTTCTCTGAGAAAATTTATAATGTAGAAATATCAGAAAATGTTGAAAAAGGTACAGAAATTCTTCAACTTCTGGCTACTGATGATGATGAAGATAAAAAGGTATTCTACAGTTTGTATGCTGCTAGAAATCCAGCTTCTCTTTCCATCTTTAAAGTTGATTCTGTTACTGGAGCTGTTGTTTTGAATGAAAAACTGGACAGGTATAATATATTTATTTTCATCACATGAATTATATACATTATATTACATTATATGCATATTACATATATACGTATATTATATACATCTTACTTTATATACATCACTTTGAAAATATTTTACATGGCCTTGAAAATATATCATTTATATGATTCATTCTTATTTTGGGGAATTTTTTAGGGAAACTATTGAAGAACATATACTAACAGTAATGGTTAAGGATCAAGGAACTCCATCAAAACGAAATTATGCTAGAGTTGTTGTAACTGTTCATGACCACAATGACCACCATCCAGAATTTACCAGTCAAATAATTCAAGGAAAAGTTTTTGAGACAGCAAGCATTGGTTCAGCTGTTGTGCAAGTCTATGCAATTGATAAAGATAGAGGAGAAAATGCTAAAATAATATATTCCATTACATCAGGTATATATTTTTGTAATTACATTGAATACTGGTTTTGTTTGTAAACAATTGCTCAATATGAACTATATTTTTTCTGATTTAAACCTTTTTTGATTGAATTATTAGGCAACATTGGAAATGTCTTCAGTATTGATCCTAATCTGGGCACTGTACAAATTGCTAGAGAATTAGATCTTGGTTCAATGTCAGAATATATGCTCATTGTGAAAGCTACTGATAATGGATCTCCTCCTCTTTCATCCACTATTCCTGTACATGTAATGGTCACTATGGCAGATAATGCTCCTCCAAGGTAAGCGATTTGATAGAATGCTATTTACATTTTTCAAAACGTATTTCATGTTATATGGATTTATGGAGCAACAGATCAATCTTCCATGTATTAACTCCAAAAGAGCTTAGTCATAGCAGGTGTTAATTTGAGAAAGATAACCTTCACTTCACTAGAATTATTCCACTTGTTGGGCTTACGGAAGCAGGATCCATAGTAAAATAAAGATTCATCTTTTAATTAATGCCTTCTTAAACTAACTTCTTGTGGAGTCTTAAGTGGAGTGAACAAACTTCTCGAGGATTTTGATTTGTTGCTCCATAATTCTTACATGGATGAATTCTTAGTTACTTTTATGATTTATGTTTAAGGTTTATGAAGAAAGAACATGCAGCTGAAATATATGAAAATCAACCAATTGGTACTTACGTTAAACATCTTGAGGCAAGAAGTACATCTTCTCTTTTCTTTGAAATCATTGCTGGGAACAAAGATGATATGTATTTTATAAACCCTAGTACTGGTGTTATCATTACGAAAAGACAATTAGATTATGAACTCAACAAAGTTTATAATTTAACTGTGGAAGCTACAAATATGGCAAGTGTTTCATCAAATGACAGAAAAACCTGTCATGAAATGAGTTGAAATGTATTTTTGTGTATATTCAATTTTTTTTATTGTATGTTTTGTTCAAAAATTTCAGGCTGGTGCAAAGGCAAAATGTAATGTAATTGTTCATGTTTTGGATCGTAATGACAATGCTCCAAGATTTGTTCAAGCTTTATATATGGGAAGCATCAGTGAGGCTGCACCTGTTGGCTCATTGATTCTTGCTAACAATAGCTCTCCATTGGTCATTAAAGCAAAAGATGATGACTCCGAACTCAATGCTCTTTTAAGTTATGATATTGTTGAAACTTTGCCCAGGACATATTTTCGTATTGACTCCAGCACTGGTAAGAATAAATTGCTTTTGTACTCATTGTTCTTGTGAAGGAACAAAACCCTGAAAAAGAATTTGATAAGAAAAAAATCTACTTGAGAATTGCATTGCACTCCTACTCTTATTTATTCGTGACTTTTGATTTGCAGGAGCTATTCGAACTGTGATGGCATTAGACCATGAAAAGTATGCACATTTTCACTTTCATGTTAAAGTATCAGATTTGGGGAAGCCACGATTGTCTTCAGAGACCACAGCTCGAGTTGAAATCACAATTTTGGATGTCAATGATTGTTCTCCACACTTTTTACAATCTGAATACAATACCACTCTTCTTTTGCCTACATACCAAAATGTTGCTGTTGTGAGAGTAAATGCATCAGATCCTGATTCACAAGAAAACACAGTTCTTCGTTATGACATAATTGATGGAAACAAAGGAAATGTATTTGCCATAGATGCAAAATCAGGTGTTGTTACAGTGGCTGATACTAGGCATATTAAACAATTTCATAAACTACACTTACGTGTATCAGATGGCAAATTTTCCAGTGTAGCTCAAGTGAATATTAAAGTGGAAAAATCTGAAAATTCAGGTTTAACATTTCAGAAGAGTGTGTATCTTGGAACTATTTTGGAGAATACCACAAAGATCTCACCTGTTGTGGTGGTTAATGTTCTTGGAAGCGCCCTCAACGAGCATGTAGTATTCAGTATTTTAAATCCTACTGACATGTTTACAATTGGTCCCACTTCAGGAGTGATAAAAACAACAGGGAAACGATTTGATAGAGAATTGAAAGATAAATATGAACTTATTGTGGAAGTAAGTGTTAAGAAATAATATTCATTTTGTCCAAATTTAATTTGACTAACAAATATTAATTTGTAATAATTCCTTTTTTCCTCTCTTTAGGCTCGAAGTGAAGAAGCAGATGAAGAAAGGCCTAGAGTGGCTCATGTTATGGTGAATGTCACAATTCTAGATATTAATGACAACTGCCCTATGTTTGTGAACTTACCATATTATGCTGTAGTGTCAGTGGATGCTCAGAAAGGAGATGGCATAACAAAAGTAAGGTTTTTATTGAATTAAATCAGAAATTTGTATTGATAACTTTTTTAAATTTGGTTCAACAATTTTCTAATAATAAAACTTGACAGGTCCATGCTGTGGATATGGATAAAGGAGAAAATGGTGAAGTGCGTTATGAGCTAATAAAAGGACATGGCGAACTCTTCAAGGTGTGTCGCAAGACAGGAGAAGTTACTTTAAAACAAAGTTTAGAGGGTCACAATAGAGAATATGAACTGATCATTGCAGCATATGATGGAGGTAAAATTACATATTTTGTATCTATGTTGTATGTCATATCTTTGATCCTGGTGAATAAGCTGATGAGTCATAAACCCTTAATTTTACAGGAGAGCAAAAAACAACTTGTAACTGAATTAAATCAAGTTTCAATGATAATCAAACGAAGGTGTTATTTGAATGAAACATTTGTGTGTAGGTTTTGTTTTAATATCATTAATCTCTGATTTAGAGCATTAGTTTAAAGTTGTTTTTTGCTCCCCTGTAAAATTAATTTTTTTCGACTTATCAGCTTATTCACCGGGGTCAAATATATAATGATTTGACTAAATAATTATATTTCTAATGAAATTTTGAGTGTCAACGTCCTAAGTCAAAATTTATTCCAATAGTGGCCACAAATTTCAAATATTATCCCACAATTAAAAATCTAAAAAGATGATAATTATTTGTCAACAGCAAGGTAGGGAAATCAATATCAAAAGCTTCATAAAAATATTTATAATCAAAATTTTTGAACTTGTTTTTAGAATTACTAATTGTGTATAATTTTTAATAGTTAAAATCTATTCCATTCATTCAAATAAAATTATAACATATTAATTATTATTTAAAACAAACACTCTTGTAAGTTAAAATGAATTAATCCTTTTGAAAAGATTTGGAGATTTTTCTAACTCTGGTATAATTTACCTTCCTGTTTGTTTTATTTTATAATAGGTAATTGTAGAGTATAAATATTACACATAGATTAAATAAAACTACAAAATGTTGGTGGGTTCTTGAAAGATGACCGGCTTCTTGCTTACAGGTATTTCTCCATGCTCTACTGAAGTGCCTGTTCATGTTAAAGTGATTGATAGATCAATGCCTATATTTGACAAACAATTTTACACTGATAGTGTGCCTGAAAGTATTGAAATCCATTCTCCCCTCACTGTTAGTATTCAGGCTGAATCTCCACTGGGAAGAAAGTTGATATATAGTATTGTTAAAGGAAATGACTATGAAGAATTTGCTCTCGATTTTAACACAGGTATGTATTGCATTGTAACTCTCATCTGTAGTTGTGTGTTCAGCATGAAAAACTAGTAGTTTAAAGCTTTTTGATGATGCAAAAAATTTGCATATTGGATGAAAGCTATAGTAAAGGGACATTGTAAGTTGCCCAGAGGGGTATTTTAAGTTTATTCTTTAAACTAAAAGTCCTGTGTCAAGGTAAGAAAAAATTTTCTCAAATTAAATTTTCATATTAATATTTCATATATAAATTCAAAAATAAAACCAAAAGGAAGAAGCTTTGGATCAATGGGCTTTTTTCTCTAGCCCATTACTATAGCTTGTTCAAGTCTTCCAAAGCATTTTGTGCATTTTCTATAAAGTTTGATACTATTATAACTTATTGACCCACTAAATTATCTTTCTGAGTGTGTTTTTCTCTCAGAATGACCTTTAAGAAGAATGGTTGTTGGTTCTGATCACTATCTTTGATTAGTACATGAATGTTTTCTTATTATCAACATAATATTAGGATCATTTTTTAAAGATTGGTTTAAGGTTTTAATGTTTCATGCCCGTATAGGCTATTCAAAGTACTACCATAACATAACAATTCAGAAGGTTTTGGATTTATAATTAGAAACATCATAACAATTTATTTTCGGGATTTGTGTAACCAAATTAAGTAAATTTATTACATACTTCTGGGAATTGGAATCTATTTTTGGTAACAGTAAACTGATAACTTATCCTTTAATTTTTTACAAGTATTGCATGTGTGTAAGACAGGTGTCATAATTTGCTCAGTAATGATGGTGATTGACCTTAATCACCAATATACCTATTTGCTCAACTCTATTTACTTACTACTATATCTGGACATTCGGTACTGATGTTCGTATTTTGTGTCTCCCTTTCACAGCCCCAGACAGTAACAATGGTCCCTGTGAGTATATCATTCATCTTTTTATGTGTTTGTTGGCTTTGTGTGATTTCTTTTAGCATGTGCAAGAGCATGAGGGATGTTCTAGCTTTCATAACCTCATTCTGGTGTTTGCTAACAACACTGATACACATAGCTTATTCTCTTTACTTACTAAAATGTTCTTTCAAGGCTTATAATATGAACATTTGTAAAAAAGATGAACTATTTGTACATTTGTGCTTGGGAAATTTCTTTATCAATTTTTATTGAGAGTATTTATGTAATGAAGTTTTAAGTTCATCAGAGGTACTTATTTCAGAGTGAGTATCTTTCCTGACATGTATTGTATTTTAAATAGAAAACTTATTTTCAATTGTTCAACAGTTAAAAGTTTTTGTTCCTTCATGATTATGCTAATAACTAGCACAAAAAATTATTTTAGAATAATTATGGATTTTGTTTCTTTTAGTTTTTTTAATACTACATGTGATGGAACATTTCTCTGTGCCTCTTTTGGATTGGAATTCCTTTTCCTTTTTTATCTTCTCTTATCCCTACTGGTTTGGAGGTGTAACTTTAGATACCTATTCAATACAAAATGATTGAAATTTCTTTCAAGGAACATGTCATTAAAAACTTGTACTGCCAAGCCATGAAAGAACATATTGTACTTTGGGTTTGAAGATGGTTTTCATTATCTTGTGAATCTGTTAAATTTCATTTTCAGCTTCTATTGCCAGTACCTATTTATTGTGATAAAAAACTTCATTTATTTTCTTTTCTAAGTTTTTTTGCAGAAATGCCAAAGATACTATGAACCCTTTGATTATCATTTTATGATTAATATTGTGCCTGTGGTACAAATTGAGACAATATATATTTAAAAATTAGTTTTTGTCTGATTTCTTAATAAAATGTGGTCAATGATTTTATCAAGTTTCTAACATTTTGTTTTGCGCATGTCAGAAATTAGTGACATGATTGAAAATAAATAAAAAAGTAAATAATTGAAAAACTCTTTGATAGTCAATTTTGCTAATTGTGCATGATGAATTACACAAAATTTTGAGATTGCATGTTGTTTTGCTCTTTTTTTCCCCCTTCTCTTCATCATACACATTTTTGTTTGTAGTGGTAATTTTTTTTTTTTTACCTAAGATAATTTTCTTTGGACTGTAAAGTTGAATTTTGCACTCTAAGGAATAATTTATTTGCAACACAGGTGTGATTTCCATTGTGGATGAATTGGACTATGAACAAAAGAAACAGTATGAATTAACTATTCGAGCTACAGACAGTGTATCTGGTGTGTATGCCGAGGTTCTTGTTAGTATCTTAGTACAAGATGTAAATGACTGCCCTCCAGAATTCAGTACAGATGCATATAATATTTCTGTATCTGAAGCAGCTCCATTTGGCACATCAGTTCTTAAAGTATCTAGTAGAGATAATGATACAGGTACTGACTTTTCTTGAAATGATTTAAATATTTTGAAATATTGTTTGAATTATTTATGTTTTAAGTACTATTTTCACAAATTTTTGCAGGAATCAACCAGAAAGTAAGGTATGAAATACAAGGCGACTCTACTAATTCATCTGAATATTTTCACATTGACCCTGATGATGGAACTATTTACTTGAAAAGGTCTCTAGACCATGAAATACATAACAGTCATCATTTTACTGTGGTCGCTAAGGATGGGGGAGTACCAAGCCTTTCAAGTACAGCCCATGTTTGGGTTACTGGTAAGAATATCAGAAGATTTTCATAAAGTCCATTGATAACATCGTATTTTATTACTTTATTTATTGATCTCTCTCTACAGTTCTGGATATGAATGATAATCCTCCAAAATTTGAGCAACCATCATACACCTGCTTTTTATCAGAACATGCTCAAAGAGGTCAGTTTGTCACAGTAGTTAAAGCCAGTGATCCAGATTATGTAGATTACGAAAGATTGTCATACACAATAGTTGGAGGCAATGAATTACAGACATTTTCTATTGATTCTGCTACAGGTACTTGACTCAAAATTACATATCTAATGAAATTTTAATTACTTTTTGATAGTGAACAATATTGAAAGGAAAAATGTGGTTCTTTTCAGGAATTATTTCTTTGATCAATATGCAAAATTTTGCTGAGGATACCATGAGCATTTTGAATATATCTGTAACGGATGGAGTCTACACAAGCTTTACCAGAGTTCAAATTGAAATATTACCAGCTAACAGACATAATCCAGTATTTCCCAAACTGCAATTTGAAGTGAAAGTAAATGAAAATCAACCACATGGTACAATGGTTACAAAAGTCACTGCATCGGATGAAGACTTTGGAGAATATGGAGAAATTACATATGCTATTCCATCTGAATTGTTACGAGAAATATTTGATATAAATAGGAAATCAGGTACGTGGCTTATTTTTTTAGGTGTTACTGTAACAAATTCAAGAATCGTATAAAAGCATAAAAATTGTAATTTTTAGAAAAGAGAGACTGACCTTTCCTAAGAAGTTCAAGTTTGCATCTCATATTATTCAATTGTGCTTGTTACTTCTCAAGTATTGTGGTTTAATTACATGTAAATTAATATTATATCATTATTGAAGATATTTAGAGACTAAAATTAAAGTCATATTAATATAATCTTCTACATCAGCAGAAGCAGAACAGGAATTTCTTACACAGCTACTTGGGGTCTAATGGGCTTGGAGCGAAAAGATTTAATTAGATCTCTAGTCTTTACCTTTTCATTAGGTTCATTTTTTGAGGCAGTAATTATCTGTGTCTATTGTTGGTGTGTTAGTAGATTGCTATTTTCTATTATATATTCGTTCTCTCTCCATATTCGATTCTGCTTTGTCTTCTGTTCCTAAGTATCGTAATGTCTTCTCACCTTTCAATGCCTCTTGCTCTGTTAGATCACCATCCCACTCTCCCTTTTACTGACCCTTTTACTGGCTTGATAACATACGAGATCCAATTAATTCCCAGGACTTATTTCTGAGGTTCATTAATGCAGAGATTCAGGTTCACTATAACCAAAGCTTCTTATACTTATTTTTAATGTAAGTGAAACGGGACCAGTGACTTAAATTCACTATAACCGGGGGTTCACTAAATCCAAGTTCACTATAACTGGAGTTGACTGTATTAATTCATTAATTAAACTGTTGATCATCTTATTGTGCTTTACAGGAGAAATTACTACAAAGAAGAAACTTGACAGAGAAGTTCAAAAACTATATGAAATTCCAGTGATGGCTACTGATGGTGGTGGTAGATCAGGATTTGTAATTGTGAGAGTTAAAGTTGGAGATGAAAATGATAACTCACCCAAATTCCTTTTGAGAGAATATAAAGCAACAATTCAAAACAATCTTACAATTAATTCAAGAATTTTGAGGGTAAGGACAATTTTCATAAACCTTTTTTTTTTTGTTTATGAATATGTATGATAGTTAAATTATTTCTCTGTTCAGATAAAAGCAGTAGATGCTGATGATGATATGGCTGCAGACATCTTATATTCAATTTATGAAACACAAACTTCTGGTGTGAAAGAACTCTTTACCATAAATAATCATTCTGGTGTTATCACTCTCAATAGAAGTGCCATTCCTTGGGGTATGTAATATATATTGTTTGAAAAATATTGTAGAAATTTATGCATTATATTCAGTTATAGCTTTGCTGAGAATAGTTATTGACTTTTTTTATTTCTATTTTTTAAACCTTTTTGTCTTTTCTCACAGAAAATCAAGTGTTTCAGTTTTTTGTGAGAGCCCAAGATCGCGGTAGTCCCTCACTTTATTCAAATGTTCCTGTGGATATTTATGTTATGAGTTCACAAGATGTGGCTCCTATGTTTGAGCGCCGAGATGACAAATTCTTCATTTCAGAAAATGACCCACCAGGTGAGAATTAAACATTCCTAACTAGCATTATATTCCCTGATTAGATAGTATTATAAGTTATTGTAATATCATGAAACCCATTTCTTTCAGGAACTTTAATAACCAAATTGAAGATGGTTACTAATGTATCAGTACATTATCGTATTATCTCTGGAAATGAAGATGCTCCATTATTTGCTGTGGATAGCCAAGGGCAGTTATCATTAGCTCGTACATTAGATCGTGAAGCTAAAGATACACATTTGATAGCAGTTCTGGCAGAAACAGATTCTAGCCCGCCTCTTACTGCTTTAGCAGAAGTCACTCTCAAAGTTTTGGATGAAAATGATAATATGCCTGAATTTGAAAGTAGTCCTTATCGATTGATTCTGGCAGAAAATGTTGGTGAAGGAACATCTATTTTGAAAGGTACTTTTTATTTTCTACATTCTTGCAATATCTTGACAATAGGTTATGTGTATCGCAAAAATTATAATACCATGTATTACGTTGATGTTTCATTAATGCTAAAATATTAGAGAATATGTTATATCAGAATCCATTGGTCATGTAATTAATCATGAGAAAAAAGTAGCTTACAAAACTTGCATCAATCCTTGCATTTTGTATTTTCAAACCCACGCACAAAAAAAATGCTGAAAACTTTGTGTTGGAGGCCTTTACAAAATTTCTTGTGCAGAGTGCTATTCTGTGTATGTAAGACAAACTTCATGAAGATAACAAAAAGAACTAGATGATGTAATAATGTCATTAATACTGCTACATCTTTCAGTGAGCTGGCTAAGCAAGCCGTTGACTTTAAACAAAAGATTTGTTCTTCTTGCTTTTTGTTCGTTTTAATTCACATATGGTCCATTATTTTCGCTCTGAAAAAGGTGAAACACTCATTAAAACCTCAGCAGAAGTTATTCATTTTCTCATTTATTCCATTCAAATGATCTGATTGTGAAGATATTGCAATCATATTATAACATATGGTCAAGAAAACAATTTAATTTCATATTTTCTCTTTATTTCTTTGTTAAATACTCTAAGCTCTGAAAATATTTTTTCTGTACAGTATTATAAAATTATTATATAATTTAAATTTGCTATTTTTATTGCAGTAATTGCTCATGATAGAGATTTAGGTAGTAATGGAGAAGTTCGTTATTCATTTGGAAGTGATATTGGAGATTTGGCAAATGTATTTGCAGTAGATGCCTATACTGGATGGATCACTACTTTAGTGCAATTGGACAAAGAAGAGCAGTCAGAATTTGTATTCCAAGTTGTTGCTACTGACAATGGAAATCCTAAACATTTTGCTAGAACAAGTGTTTATATTAAATTGAAAGATTATAATGACAACCCACCTGTGTTCAAAAGTCGGCATGATGAAGCAACAGGTATGTATACAATCCTACCAATTTAAATGCAATCTGTTTTTATGTACATTGAAATAATTCAGTTTCAATTTATCATTTTTTACGAAAAGCATGCCACTTTATGACTGCTGGTGTGAAAATGAAAATAACATTTAATTTCTAGAATGAAAATTTAAAATTCAGAATTTTTCTTGAAAAAATGAATATTCTCTTATTTTTCTCTTTGAAAAATATTATCATATTTGATCCAGCAACATGCATTATACATAAATATGAAAAAATCTTTCTGAAAACACATTTCTTGAGTGTTTCTTTTTAATTCAGGATTGCTGACTGTTAATGATCATTTCTTTTTTATAGTAAATGAAGATGCTCTACCTGGCACTGTTGTTGTGCAGTTAGAAACTACTGATCTTGACTCAGATCTTATATCACCTGTAGAGTTTTATATTACATCAGGTGATCCTCAGTCTCAATTTCAAATAAGACAAACCGGAGAAGTATATGTTGCCAAGCCTCTTGATAGAGAGAGCATTAGTAAATATGTTTTAGAAGTTACTGCCACAGATGGAAAATTTATTGCCAAAACGAAAGTAACCATTGAAATATTAGATGCAAATGGTAAGTATTGTCTGGTTTTCTTAAACTCTAAATTAGTCATCAGTTTCTTCATTATTATATGTACACATCGGATGTTTAGGAAAAGGCCTATTTTATTCTAGCAAATGTATTTAAAACCTGTTTATATATATGTGCAAATCATGACAAATGATATAATTAGATGAAAGTTTCATATTTTATTGTTCCTTTTTTTAAGAATTTATTTTTTGTCATACAGTCATACAGTTTTGTCATCACAGTTGGCGTTTTACGTCCACTAACCTTTCAGTTATCAGCTGATGTTCCCTACCCCAAGTTAATACCACTACTTAGAGTCCCTTGAGTGGAGACTAGAGAATTGACTCTGGCTTCCACTCCCTACCTCTGCAGTGGCTCTTAAGCTTATAGTGGCTGACCACTTACTCCTGCTGCTTGTAGCTCATAAGCCCTTGGAAGTGTTTGAACCCTTTTGCAGGTAGGGAGGTTTGGTGGCAGCCAGCTGGCCCTCACATTGTGGCCCTTTAACGGTTGCTTTCAGCATGGTAGAGTTCTCCGAGGCATTTCAAAATGTAGGGCATGTGGCGAGGTAGGTCCGCCCTGTCCCTTAGGGGCAATGGAGTGTCACATGCGTGATTCGTTGTAATATCTCATTATCTATCATATGAATCTTTCTCTTCATGTATTATTTCTGTACTATGTTTATATTATTATTATTATTATTATTGAGTAATAATTGCAATTCTATTTGCTGTTTTACCCCAAATTACCAATTATGTAGATAACGGCTAGATGACAATGAGTGAGAGAGAGCTTAAGTGGTCAGACAGCTGCTTGCACATATGCTCCCACCTCGCCAGAGGCCTTCCCCTCTTTGCCTCAGATTTTGTGGTGCATCCCTTTGTCACAGAGACTTTGATTCTTTTTTCAATTCATTCTGAGCCAAATGTAGTGTAATATCAAAAAATTGTAATAAAATATTTAAAGTTGTTGTCATTTTTTGTTCACGATCCTATGTCAGTAACATTAGTGGTTGCCAAAAGATTCTTCTTGATGTATGAACTTATTTTGTCTTCCAAATTCTAAAATTTGAAAATCTTGAACATTTATTGTAAATATTTTGCAATGCAAAGTAGGCTGTGTTGGGTAAGTGTAAATACATAGGTTTACGTTAAAATGTACTTGTTTGGTGCATTACCTTTGCGCATATGTTGAGTGAATCTCGACATTGAAAAATTGGTCTTCTGTTCTGAATGTTAGTTTTCACTCGACAAATATTTTTCAATTTTTCTCATCTCAAAAGTCATGCAAAGTTCATCAGGGAGTCTTAAGCTACGCAATAAGCCATTCATAGATAACTATCATGTTTATTGTGTAATTTCAAGATATTAGACATTTTATTAGGGTATTAATTGTTTTAAGTTTGGTTCATATAAAGTAATTGGAACTTTCCTTGTTCTGTAATGAAAGCTCAGTTGTTATAGTGCTGATGAGGCAATCAGGAAGTCCTGTTTTGATTCTTGACATCTCCTGAATTTGTGTACAGTACAATAGAACATTTAATGTGAACAGTGCAAAAGTCTGTCAATTTTAATATCATCTCGTTTTAGACAATTTATTAGACTATTAACTTTTTAGACTTGTGGTGATGTGAGCTAAATATGTTGTCATTGTTTCTCAACCAAAATCTCTTCTTTTATGGCCCAAAACTTATAAACTGATAATATCTTGGAGTCCATTGTAGTTGTGTGAGGGTAGGATTAAAATGTAGAGGTGAAGAACTAGGTGCACAAGGAGTTAAAACCTATATAAAAATATAATAAAAATAAAATAAAAACCTATAAAAAAATAATAATATATGAATATAGCGGTTTTGAACAAAAAAGGACTAAATAAGTTTCTTTATTATTCTTTGTGAAATGTTCATATGAATTTTTTCTCTTTTTTCTAGATCTTTTTGGAGTCTTTGTAGGCTAATATAAGGTCATTCCTTGGTGCCTAAACATCCGATGTCTGTTTATTTGATTAATTTTATTTTAATGTCTTCAATTCGTTCTTTTAGATAATCCTCCATATTGTTTAAAATACCGGTATCGTGAAGTGTTATCTGAAGGAGTACATCCAGGAAGCTATGTTTTAACAGTTTTAGCAAATGATATAGATGAAGAGCCAAATGCCAACTTGCGTTATTATTTGACTGGAGAGGGTGCTGATCGCTTCTCTCTTGACAAATCTGGAGGTGAGTTACCAATCACTGGGACTGTTTCTTGTGCAAGTACCAAATAAATCAATGCACTTTCAGTGGGTTTTAGCTCAGACTGTTTAACCTCCAGAGCATAGATTTAATTCTGGCTAAGGAGCATGGACTTTCTTAAGTTGGAATATACTCAGTAACTAGTTCTCTCAGCATATCAAAAAACCGTCCCTCCTCAAAAATTCCTTATTCACCCATCCAGAGAACAACATGTAATGAATAATTATGACCATAAATAAATATGAAACTATAGTTATGTCTGTACCTAGTGATGAATATATTGCCTGAATTAGAAATATTTTGAGGCTATAGAGTGCCAACGAAGAAATTCTCTGCAATGTATCAATGTATTCAATGCTATGCCATTGAATGAATCTGTTTCTGAGTGCTTAGGGAGTGACAGGAAAATAAAATAAATGTTTTTCTCTCAGGTCATTTGAAGACAATACGTCCACTTGATCGAGAAGAGCAATCAAAATATCAACTCACTGCCCATGTTCAAGATCGTGATAAAACAGGGTGGGAATGTTCTTCACAAATTGAAATCCTTATATCAGACTTGAACGACAATCCTCCAGAATTTTCCATGCATTCTTATAGTGCCACCTTACCTGAAGATGTGGAAGTTGGAACATTGGTTACAAAAGTGCATGCTACTGACAGAGATATAGGTAAGCATTATTAGTTAATATATTATCATTCATTTTCTCTTAATGTAATTCCATGAAAATTTATAATGATTCGGTACCTTTTTTATTTTAACACAGGCATCAACCGCAAGATCAAGTATTCATTTGTTGATTCAGCAAATGGACATTTTAAGATAGCATCTGATAGTGGTATAGTCACCCTTGCCAAACCTTTGGATAGAGAAACACGTGCTATGTACAATTTGTCTGTTCAGGCCATTGATCAGGGTACCCCACAGTTATCGAAACTCGCCGGACTAACAGTACTAGTCTTAGACATAAATGACAATCCTCCTGAATTTGCTTCAAAATATTACTATGCAAGTGTCCCAGAGATAAATGCAGTTGGAACTGAAATTGTTCGTGTGTTAGCTACTTCAAAGGATGCAGGTGTTAATGCTGAAGTTTCATACTCTATTATAGGAGGAAATGAACATAAAAAATTTGCAATTCATCCTAAATCAGGTAACTTTGTCATGCTATGTTGATTTTAAACATGTTTTGTTCACAGTATTAAAAAGTAATAATAATCTGTTTCTGATTTTGTAGGAGTTATTACTATCGCAGACCATCTTGACTATGAAAGAGCGAAAGATTACTTTCTTACCATTCAGGCAGTTGATGGAGGAGTTCCTCCTCTCAGTAACCATGCTACAGTTAATATTTCTGTAACTGATAGCAATGATAATGCTCCTGTTTTCAACCAAGTTTCATATAGTGCAAGAATACGAGAAGATGCTCAAATAGGAGATAAAATATTGCAGGTGTGCTAAAAAGTTGTCTTTGTGATGGCCTGAAATAAAATTGTTATATTTTGAATGCTTATTATTGCATTTTTGTGAATTTGTTAATGAAGTTCAATCAACTCTGTTTTACTTGATTTTAAATTAATTCTGATCTCTCCATAAAACATACTTGTGCATGAATTAAATAACCTAAAGACATTTCATTATTCATCTAGGTATTAGCTACTGATTTAGATAGTGAAGCTAATGGAAAGGTGACATATTCTATTGAAAGAGGAGATAGACAGAAACAGTTTCACATCAATGAGAAAACAGGATACATCTCCGTTGCTGGAACTTTGGATCGAGAAATGGTAATTTTGATTTAATATTATTTTCAACATTTTGTCTTTTTTATTTTACCCTTCCAAGGAGGAGATCATCCCGAGATGTTCCTCTCACATATGTCTTTGACCTGATGGCTATATTTATTAAAGCTTATTTCTTCTCTTCATGAGAAGTCATCTTGAGATTAATTGAGTAGGTGCTTTAGAGGAAGAAACTAACCAACTATACAACACAGAATGGTAGCCTATACTTCCAGCTGTGCTGGATGCTCATCTAGGCCTGGAAGTTCCTTTTTCAGACTGAGGGTTCATATCTCTTTTATTCCTCCCCATATACACAATTGATTTTGTCTCTTCTTCCATAGGTATCTAATTATGTTTTGGAAGTACATGCACGAGACAATGGTCTTCCAGTTATGAGCAGCTATGTAATGGTGAACATTGAAATATCAGATGCTAATGACAATCAACCACTCTTCTCTCAAGCTAATTACACTGCAATTGTCCAGGTAATATATACATCTTATTTGATATACTTTAATAATGGTTTTCTTAATTAGATTTTGAGATATATCTTCTTGACTTGATCATATTGAATCTGAGATAATGCAAGTTTTGTTTAGTGTTATTAATGCCTTTCACAATATAAATTAAAACAAGTATTTAGTGCACTAAATACCTTTTAATTTAATAACTCTTTTCATATATGTTATACATTATTACTTTACAGGAGGATAAACCTTTGCATCATATGGTTCTCAAGTTCATAGTGACAGATGCTGATGCAAATCCCAACGCAGCACCTTACACTTACGACATTAGATCAGGAAATGAAGGAACAGCTTTTATGTTAGAACAAGATGGCATACTTCGTACTGCAGCTAAACTGAATCACAAAATTAGAGATAAATATTATTTGCATATTCGTGTGTTTGATAATGGAACCCCACCACTTTTTTCTGATACGTGGGTTATTGTTAAGGTATGTTCAGCTATAAATACAGCAACTGAGTCATTCAAATTCAATTTATGATGTTGTACTTTCCAATGGCTTTTCAATTTTAGTAGCAGTAATTATTCTTTGTTTTAGGTTATTGAAGAATCTCAGTACCCACCTCACATCACACCCTTGGAAATTTCAATAAATTCTTTCATGGATGAATTTCCTGGTGGTGTTATAGGAAAAATTCATGCATCTGATCAAGACCAATTTGATACTTTGTCTTACAGTCTAGCTAAAACTCCAACTGGAAATTTGTTACAAAATCCTGCCACTGATTTATTTGAAATAAACAAAAATGATGGTACACTTTCTGCATTACCAAGACTGGATGTTGGTGAATATCGTATTAACATTTCAGTCTCAGACGGAAAATTTACATCAAATGCAATTGTGAAGGTCTCTGTAGAGCTTGTATCAGAAGAAATGCTTTCAAATTCTGTAATAATTAGGTTCAGGGATATTAGTCCTTTGGATTTTGTCTTGAGTTATCGCAAAGGATTCCGAAGAGCAGTGGGTAATTCTTTAAAAGGCAGATTGAAGGATGTCATTATTATAAGTATTCAGTCAACATCTGTGGAGTTGAGCAAATCTAAAGGAAGATATACCAGACAGGCACAGAATAGTGACCTTGATGTCCTATTTGCTGTGAAAAAGTCACAAAGTGTTGGAAGTATTACAGCCTTTCACAGTGCAGATTCTGTAAGGCAGGCTATTAATGGAAATATTGATGAAATTGAGGCAGGGGGGCTAGTTGTGGAAGAAATAGCAAGAGACAAGTGTACACAAAGTTACTGTACTTATGGAGAATGTGAGGATCACATTGTCCTTGATAAAACATCTGTAACCTCAATTTCAGCTGATTTCACCAGCTTTGTATCCCCATATCATCATCATGAAGTTCACTGTGAATGTAAAGAAGGATATGCAGGTATGAACTTTTGTTTACGAGCTCAGTGAATCATAAAATAATTGTTATTGTGTGTTTTGTTAAAAACATGTTTCTCTGATTTTTAGGAGACAGATGTGAGATCATTGTTAATGAATGTGCTAGAGATCCATGCCCAGTCTTCAAAGTTTGTATCCCCGATGCATCTCCTCAAGGATTCTCTTGCCAATGTCCAGAAGGATTTGCTGGCCCTACATGTGAAGTTGACATTTCTAAATGTCATGATGAATCATGTTATATTCCACGTAACCCAGTGTCTTTCAGTGGAAAAAGTTACGCTCAGTACAGAGTAGATAATTCACTTGTTAAAAAGATATTGGAAAATCGAATGAGTTTGTCATTGCGTATACGCACAATGCATCTTACAGGAAATTTGATGTATGCTGCAGGCAAAGTGGATTATAATATTTTAGAGGTAATTGTAATATGATTATTATTATTATTATTATTATTATTATTATTATTATTATTATTATTATTATTATTATTACCACCATTATTATCATCGTCATTATGCCTAGCAATAAGTTTTCCGGCTCACGATTATAATACTTTTTCTTACGAAGTTAGGGCGAAAAAGTAAAAAAAAATTACTGAAAATATATTTTTGAATTTCCAGATGAATATGAGGGGGAATATGTGTTGAACATGTAGAGGTACATGCAGTGAACATGTAAGGAATTTGCAGAAGAAAATGTAGGGTTCATGTTGGGAAACATATGTGAAATATGAGGGAAACAAGTTATGCATATATAGCTGTAATACATTGTTCTTAGGCTGTTTGATGTTGGGCTCCATACTTATCACTTTTAAAACAATTATTTACAAAGTGCAAAATATGCACATGGGTCCAACTAATTTGTATTACTATTATTATTTCGATAATTCCAACTACACTCTTCTTTCAAATAAATATAGAATTACACAAGGCTGTGGACTACTTTGTACTGTATTTGTACTTAAACTGAACCATACATCTTTCTTAATGAGCTGTACTTTTATTTATACAGGTTGAAAATGGAGTGGTACAATACAGATTTGACTTGGGAAGTGGAGAAGGATTAGTGCGAGTTGGTAGTGCCTATGTAAGTGATGGCCAGTGGCACGAAATACAATTGGAAAGAGATGGAAACAGTGCAAAACTTGTTGTCGATGGAAAGCATGTCGCTCATGGTTCTGCTCCTGGCAACAATGGCATCCTGAACCTGCAATCTAGTGACATCTACCTTGGCGCAGAAGTTCATCAACATCCTACAGTTCTTGGTTATGAAGATATTCAACGAGGGTTTTTTGGATGTATGGATGATGTGCGAATCGCTCGAGTTTCTGTGCCTCTTCATATGAGTGGAGCTAGTAGTGTTGCTGTGCTGAAACGTTTTGCTAACGTGGAATTCAACTGTGATCCATCTACAGTGTTGATCCCTCCAGGTGTATGCGGGTCACAACCATGTCTTAATGGAGGCACTTGCATAGACAACGGAGGTGACGATTATGATTGCACTTGTCACCCTCGATTTACTGGATCATCTTGTGAAATCGATACAGACCCTTGTGCCTCCTCTCCGTGCTTGTATGGAGGACGTTGTCATGTTGTACCCATGGGTAATGATTTTATGTGTCAATGTCTTCCTCATTCCCGATTTAGTGGTAAACGATGCGAGTATGGAAGATTTTGTAATCCAAACCCTTGTTTGAATGGTGGAGTGTGTGAAGAAGGTGACATAGGACCAATTTGTAAATGTCATGGATACACTGGTGACTTGTGTAAACTCGATGTTGACGAATGTAATGGAAGTGCTAGAGGACCATGTCAAAATGGCGGAACTTGTTACAATGAACCTGGAAATTATCGTTGTGTGTGTCCTCCTAATGTGACAGGCCGTCATTGTGCCACATCTTTATATTCAACTTCCATATCGTCTAGTAAATATAATGTAACATGGGAAGAACTTATTGCGATTTTTGTGGCTGTGACTATCATATTCCTAGTGGTTTTCCTATTTATTATGTATAGACGGTTTCGTGTGAAACGTTCTCGTGAAAGAACTAATAATATAAATAATGAAACTCACAAGGACATAGTGCTTAATTCAGCTCGCCCAAATGACAATGAATTCAAGAGAGGATCAAAATTAAGCAATCTTGAAGTCAGCCAGGTAAGAAAATACATGGATTGGAGCTCAGCTGTCATAAAGATGTGACATAAACAAATGTAGGAATTTTTTTACTTAGGCGTTTTGGTTTTATTTCCTGTGCTTTTAAAAAATTCTTTCTTGTAAGTGCCTGTCTTTTGTAATATTTAGTTATATTAGATTTGAACTCTTTTTTTCTGTGCTTCAAGACATTTGTTTCTAGCAAAAAATTGTAAATTCATGATATTAAATTTAATGAGGTTTTATGAGAAACTTTGCTACATATTTGTCACTTGTTTGACGATCTAGAAAATTTAATCAATAATTTCTTCAAATGTGTGAGAGTATTTGCAACATACCTCATCACACGTTTAGAACTTTACATCAAAGTAAACAAGTGATTTGAGAGCAATGTTGGAGTTTAAGTTTTGAAAATGCTCTCATTATTTTTCCTAATTTGTTGTATTACTGCATGTAGTTATTCTTGTTTATTTGGACATTGAAGCTTTGTTTTTTGAGTTTATTTATCACTCAATATGAAGCAACTAGCCAAAGGATGTAGTTTACCAGGCATGCAAGCATGTGCACTATTACGTCTTGTATTATTTTCTGTTCTTTTATCAGTGTTGTCTGTTTTGTTTGCAGGTCCCTCCCCAGTGTCCACCTCGCCCTGCTTCCTACACTCCTAGCTCAAACAATGAGCCTGCTCCATACAACCATCCTGCCGCCATGCTCAACAATCTCGACACTTTACGTAGCTATGGTTCAGCTGGTGATGAACTGGAGAATGTTCCTCCCGACTATCTGCGTAACCTTAACAGGAGCACCCCAGTACCACAAGCTCCTCCACATCTCACTTCAACAAATCCCACAACTGCCACCACTACTTCACTAGACTCGGACAGCCTTCACAAACCCTCCTGGGCAGAAGTAGCTGAACAGATGGGTACATATACTGACACCAATAAAATCAAGAATGGTAAGTATTAAATGCGTTCATATGCCTAATCCTCTTTAAAAATCATCCTTTGCTTTGTATCTCATTTGGAATGCTTTATATGTTTTGCTACTGTATTCTTGTTTGCAAGATGCAAGGTAGAAAATATTAGCTGCTGCTTGGTTATCTTTCTGTTTTCTCTTAATTTTTTCTTTCTTTTTAATTGAAAATCTTCTTGCACATGAATTTACTAAATCATCACAGGAATCATAGAAGCATATCAGTTATGCAGCTGAGATTATCAAATTATTTGTCAATGGCTTTTCTGCTCTGAGAAATGTATTATCTAACCATAGCATGATTGGCTTGTGTGCAGACTTGAAACACCCAGTAGCCTCGTCAGATTTCTCTCGAGGAATGATCTCAACTGGCCGCCCAGGCCGAGGGTCCCAAGTAGGAGGAACATCTGCAACTTCAGTCAGCTCCCTTGATGATGACCCTCGCCTTGTGGGAGGTGTGTTAAGTACTGATCACATTTGTGTATACTCTTAGTTGAAATCACATTGTCAGGTGGTGTTTCATCATATATTACAAGAATAAAAGCATGTATTCAATTTTTGTATCAAACAGACAAATCTCTTTAATTCTCTTCTATACATGTCTTTAACCTAACACAAGCATTTTCTCTTTGAGTGTCATATGCATAAATGTAAATGATTGTGTGCCAATAATCTGAAAATGTACATTGAAAGTATTATTTGTTATTTGCTGACAAATGCTTCAGCAATGAGCTACAGAGAGCTTTTAATTCAGGACTGCCAGTGAAGTTGTAATATCCTATGGTGTTACACCATACTTTGTGCTTTGCAATATATTACTCTGTATTTCTTGCTTCACAAGGAAGAAAACTTAGTTACTATTTGTACTGTACAATTCTAAAAGTCTTAATATGCCTATACTACAAGAATCATTCTTGAGCTTGTGGATCAATGGCCTTCATCTTGACCTGAATTTTTTGACTAGTTTCTCTTGATCCGTTGAGCAAATTCAGACTTGGCCCATATTGGCTTTGCTTCTGGACATAAACATAGCTTCACAATATGCATACATTTTCTGGAGCTCTCTAAGGTATTAGCAGGAGATCAGTTATTTTGTGAACATGACCATCAAATAATCATTTTCCAAGTTCTTGAGGTAATAAGTTGATTCCTCCACATTGAGCACAATGAGGTACAAGAGCGAAATCTGTAGCTCATTTGCTGTTACAAATAGTTTTATTATAGCGGTGTGAATATTTTTTGTTATCAAATTTTGACAGAAACACTCATTTCGACTAGTATTTATAATTCAACTTAATATAGTATAAGAGTGAGGGCTAAAGAAAACATGCACAAATTGCCCTTCTTCCCCATACATCACACAGTTTTGACATTAAATAAATAAATAGGGACGTTTAAAGTACCTTTGAAAAAGTGAAAAGTATAAGAGCCTTTTATTGTGCCTTTAGTGGACCTACATGCTTTGTCTTGTGGACCTACAATGGGTCCCTAAAGTTGGGCTAGTTCCCCACATAGCTACCTGCCGTTCCATCTGTCTGTGAACAACACTAGCACGGAAACTGTATCCAGGATTTGTTCCAAAATTATTACACTCTATTTGATCTAGTTTATCTTGCGACTCTGGGGATCACAGAATTTTGAAAATGTGCATAGAATTCACCTCTCCCCATAGCACATCATACACAGTTTTAAATGTTTTTTGACGTAAAATAAATAAAAGTTTAATACTTTCTGCAACTATTCTCAATGTTGGTTTTTCTGGAGAAGGTGCCACCCTAGAACCCTTAAGGAGCAGCCGCCATGGTCCCAGACTAATATAGGAGCAGTTAATATTTTCGTGGGCCAATGTTGTGTCAGCCCTGGAACTACTAATTCTTTAATTAAGTTGCATTTAAAATTTTGTTAACAAAAATTTACCTACCTTAAGAAATTCTTTACCAGAGCTGAAAAATGATCACAATATATAGATCACTTGACATTATTAACATAATGGTGATGTGTACTGACTGCCCTTTACTATTTTTTGAGCCTTGACTATTATAGGGACATGGTCCAATATAGGAGCATTTATCTTAACTGTAAAGCTACAAAGAAAACAGTCAAGGAATACATATTTGGTTTGCCATTTATTTACATCAGTGGAGAGAACATGTCAGTGAGAGTGTATGTTTGTCAGTGGAACATTGAAATTGATATATTGTTCATTTTTAAATTTTATTACACCTTGTATTTTATTGTAAGTACTATCAGAAGCAATACACAAGTTCTTATTATGAATACTATGAACACTTACAATACTATGAACATTTGATTATTCTACTTTAAATTAAATGTTTGCACATATCAGACTTCTTACAACAATATGCAGTAATACTTGCAGGTATCTTTAAGAAATCCGTGGAGAAAACATTAGTATCTTCTCTTTCTGGAGTGTATTTCAGATTCTTCTTCAAATTTCAAAAGAAAATGCCCACTTTGTTTTAAGTTGATGCCAGTGTCTGTATGTTTACTTCCCTATTAATTTCATATTTATTTTAGGCTATCACTGGGACTGTTCTGACTGGGTGAACCGCAGCCAAAACCCCCTTCCAAATATTACTGAGGTCCCTGGCAGTGAAGTACCTGATTCTTCAAGTTTCCATAGTAATGAAAGTAATGAATCAAATACACACCAAGGCAACATGACGCTTCCTCCAGGTAATCATTTACTTTCTCTTTACGAAAGGCACAGATGTCAAAAATATTGTGCATCTAATGAAATACCTTTAAAAATTTAATTTTATTGAATGGTTCATATTGCATCATATTCTTAATTTTTACCTCTCTATCCTTCTTTTTGTTTCCTCCCCACAGTGCTTGGGCCCGTTGATCCAGTACGAGACATTGAAACTCTCAATGAAGATCAAGAGTCTGAGTATGTTGGGGATTCAGAATGTGGAACAGAGTTTGGTGGAAGTCATTATGGACCCGACAGTCCTAACCTTCAAAGTAGTAATGTGCTGGACAGTGGTGGAGAAGAATATCATTTTAATACTGCCAGTAGTTATCTCAGGCATCCTAATCAATATTTGCCTCCCTATAACATTAACAGTGAAAATGAGACAGAACCTCTTAGCAGCCACAATAATTTGGATGACTCTGATGATGAGGAAGTGGTGCCTTATGGTTTTCCCAGCCGTAGACGACGTCGTAAAGGAGAAGACGAAGATGGTTCAGTGATTACAGTACTTGGAGAGAGAGCATCCCTCCTTGGGGGATGTACAAGTAACAGTGATCTATCAACTAATCTTTGTGACATTGATGACTCAGAATTTGAAAGTGCCGAGATGAAAAAATTTAACCAGAGGAACTGGATATCTGCAGGGATTACTCAGACATCTGTGTGACAAAGCGAGCTGCCGTCAGGCAGTTGTATTACTCTTTCGTGTTCTCCTGCTATATCTCAATCACCAAACCTACATTCTCCTTCGACGCCTCAGCTAACATCGTTTGTACGAAAAGTGCCATAACATTGTAGCAATTGATTGAGTAGTGTTTATGTTATTTGGAATTGCAATGTTTTACCTGTGACTTGCATTTGGTCAATTTATATAAACTAAATAATGCATGAAATATCTGTGACAGTGATGTGTGTGGACAGAATTTTACTTGAGAAATTTGATCTTGAAGAGGCAAGAAAGAACAATTGTTGTATTATATGGTAATATTTATTAAAATTATTATTATAATTATAATAATTATTAGTAGTAGTATTATTTGTATATTGTGTGAATTTAATGAATCGGAGTCACTGTCTTGTGATTAATTTTAATCACTGCAGAGTTAAGTTTTTTATCATTGCATTGTTTTCTGCAGATGCTAATGCCTAAAATTGCCTATGCTTTTTGTTAGTAAATACTCAAAAAACATTTGAAAACTGCGCAAATGATGATTAATATTGCTGTAGACAGGTATTAATGTCAAGAAAAATGTAACTTTATATTTTTAATTGCCATTAAGTGCAGCACTGATGCCAGCACAAATATCTGTGATTATGGACCATGCCTCTCGTCAGAAAACTCAAAAATCAGTTACCACCACCTGATATTGAGTTATAGTTTGGTGCTATTCATAATAAACATAACAATTACAAGACTGTAGCTTGAAGTGACTGTAGTTTGATACTTACATGCAAAAAATGCCAAACTTTCACAGAACGGGATCTGAAAATTTCTTGTTACTAAAGAAGCAGAGGAAATATCATGAATTCATACTTGATTGCGATTTTCAAAGCAATTTATTTTTCCGTTAATTTTATTGACATCTTTAATCAACATTGTAATAGTTTCATGATTATTTATTTAGACACAATGTTGCCTTATGCCAAAAATAATGATGTAACATTCTCCAATATGTCATGGAGACTGAAGAACTGACCACATATAGCTAAAATTGTAATTGTAGAGATAGAATATAAAACATTTTCACAATCTTTTTTAATCAATGTCTCTTAAGTAAAATTACAGTTATTTTCAACAATTTGAATTCTATTTTTGAGATCATGATAACCTAAATTATGTATTGTGATAATGGACCAAGCTCAGGAAGTGTCACCTAGTAGAAATTTTACAAGAAAATTTCTCAGGTGCATGATGTTTTCTAAAGTGAGAGTGAAACGCCTATCACAAGTTTCACTCCCAGCAACATATCTTATATGGTCCTTTTTAATGATCCAGTGAGGGTAACAAATGAACTTCCTTATGTTGTGAGCTATCAGAACCTAATGATTGCTTACTTTGTCAATACTAGGCTAATTATATACTCGTTAATTACTAAATGGAATTCCATTTTGACAGGAAGTGAATGCTTTTTAAACCTTTGTACATAAGTGTGTTGATAATATATATTATTGTATTTTTGAGGTACTTGTAATCATTATTGAAGATTATCCTGCTCCTTCTCCTATTTTTGTTTAGCATCAATTTTTTGTATGATTTATTGTGGTAATACAGAAAAGAAAAAGAAAAAAAAGAAAGAAAGAAAGAAAAAGAAACAACAAGTCTATGTATCAAGATAATTTTAAGATGGTTTGGCAACAAGCCCAATGGAACCAAACAACAACAACAACAACAACAACTATGGAAAGAAAACAAAAAATGACATTTAAATGACCCGAAGTGCTCACAAGTGCCTCCACTGTATCTCTCAGATACATTAGCAACTTTGTTGAATGCAAATGGGCTGCATCTCTAATAGCTAAAATAAATAATTTGTTTAATTTTACTTTTGCATATTAGGAGTAATATATGTAGTGCAGAGAAAGTAACACAATACAGCAGAAAATCAATTTTAACAAATTTTGTCCATCCATTCATCTGTGAACAACTTAACACTTAAGGCACTCATAGGATTTTTTCCAAAATGAATGTTCCCTAATTGACCTGGCTCAAGTCAAAGCCCTGTGATTTTGAAAAGAATTCTTTAAATTTTACAGAATCAATGAATTAAGTGAGAAATTTCTGGGTTAGGAGCAGTGTGGTTTTAGAAAGAGAAGGAGCACCAAAGATGCCATCTTCACTTTACAAATGCTCATAAATAAAAGAAAAGAATCTACCTACATTTGTAATATTTGTGGACTATGAAAAAGCATATGACAGAGTTGATAGGAAGAAATTATGGGAAATATGGGAAGAGGAGAAAATCCTACATCATTTAATTAAAATGATACAAAGCTTTTATGAGAAATCCAGAATAAAAATACAACTCGGGAAGGGGAGAAACTCGACATCAATAACGACTAGCAGTGACCTCAGACAAGGCTGTGGTTTATCACCAGTTCTATTCAACATCTATATTAACCACTTAATAAGGATTTGGTGGAAGAAGATGAACCAGGGAATGTTAATCAATGGAGATGGAAATATTGACACAATCATGTACACAGATGGCCAGGTAATAGTAGAATTCGAAGACAACCTACAGAAGGTAATTTTTGAACTATCAAAAGTTACACAGGAATGAGAATATCAATAAGCAAAACAAAATCCATGGCAATGCAAGGAAAGGAACAAAGAAGAGTTAAAATTGAAATCAATGGGGAAATAGTAGAGCAAGTAAGAGAATTCACTTTACTAGGGAACAGAATCGATGTACTAAACCATACTCAAGGAGACATCGAGAGAAAACTACAAAATTATTATAGAATGTATGGAACCATTAAAAGACACTTTGGGAAAGATATGGATTCTACCACAAAATTGAACTTCATAACATCCAAGCTAACCCAATGCTTCTATTTGGTTCAGAAACGTGGCTAATGAAGGAAGACAAGTAGCACAAATGATGTTCCTGAAACACCTCTTAGGAGTCACGAGAAGAGGCAGGTTGAGAAACAAGGATATCAGAAGAAAACTAAAAACCAAAGGTTTAATAGAAGGGATTGAAGAATCATAGAAGAGATGGCAAGAACACCTTTGCAGGATGGAGAGCAACAGACTACCAAAACTCATCTGGAAATATAAACCAATTGGAAACAGACATTGGAAGACCTTTAAAGTGATGGAAAAATCAGGAACACCGAGATGATTAATCTACTAGATGTACTGAACCAGCATGAACAGGAACAGGATCTTACCTAAACTCCTGAGACATTTTCAAAATTTTCACAGAAATGGCTCCAAATTTTTTTTAAAGTTCTTGTTAGAATAGGCTTCAGAAGAGGAGGAATGACATCACATTTGTGTTAAAACTGTGGATTGAAAAAAAGGCAAAAATTCAATCTGCCAACATGTCACCACATAAACCTCTAAGTGACAGAAAAGTTGTTTGAAAAGCAGCAAGGTATGTTGGATTGGCTTTGTATTATATATTTATTTCTATGTTTTGTACATTACAAATATTCAACAATCAGTTCTTGATTTTTTAAATTTGGTAAAGTTCATTTCATAATGGTGTGGTATATTGATTGTAAACAGTGTTCTGCTTTCATAAGTCTTCATGAAGGAATATACATTCCAAAACATTGGCAAACTAATATGTTTTCATTCACATAGCCATATAGATTATTTACATAAAATTATTTAATAACTATTAAAGCAGAAGAGCAGGGTTTCATTTTTATTTTAGGGCTGGACTGAATTCTAAATCTTGACATGTGACAATCATTCTGAAAGTAGGACACACATGCATATTGCATCCGAGGGTGTTTATAAATGTAAATGTATCAGACAACTACTTCTGCATAAAAAGAAAAGGCAAAACAAATTAAAGAAATAAAATTAAAAATTTATTTCAATAATCTTAAGTGGTTCTTGATAAAATGTCTTACATGCATTGCTCTTAATTGATTAAAATTATATCATTATTCCAAGTGGACATGCCAAATAGGGGCCAAGGAAATAAGGAAAAGTGAATGTTTTAAAATGAAAAATGTCACTTTAAGAACAGTTATATTTATTATAAATGATCTAACACATTCAAAATATATTAAAATTTATACATTAACATCCAAGTAATTTTTTACAATCTACCTTGTTACTTCAAATCAAGAATTATCTAATAAACAGAACTGATAAATTACATTATCCAATATTATTTACTATGAGTCCCATAGAAAGAAAAAAAACTGCATTACAAATACAAATTAAAAAAATGTAATGAGAGTGCACACAAGATGCTAATAACATAAGTAAATAATTACATATATAGCCAAATCCTGATTATGATGATATTCTTAGTATGAAAGAATATTGCTCGACATCAATTTTTACTTAAAGAATCAATTATGAATAATGACTAGACAACATAGGACACGTCACAAAAAATGTGTGTGTATGTACCCCACAATAGGACACATTTTTATGTTTCAGGACTTACAAGCAATGTCCTCGTACCTTTTTTCACATTATACAATACTGGGATAAAAGAAATTGATACAATAAATTATATGAAAAACAAAACTTTTTTGTTTAGAAATATATATGGAAAAAAATTAGGAATCTCATTTTACACTGTCCGGACAGATTCTCGTAACCTAATATTAAACACATTTTACTATGCATTACACTTTTCTTCTATTGCCTATACAAGCAATATGGTAACATATCTTCACAAACCACACAAAAAGGCTCCGAAAAATAGTATGAATAAACAAAACCACTGTTTAAAGATGCAACAAAATATGTAATTATAAATGAGTTTTAAAGATCAAAACAACTGTTTTTCTTCCTTTTTACAAATATTCACTGGTAAAACAATATAAAATGAAAATTCATCTCCACTATAGTTATACTATAGATTTTCCATGAATGTACTTCAAATAATTCTGACTTGTGTATGAAGAATTAGTAGTATTGATTTGTCTGCTGCACAATTCACTAGTGCTTCACGTGCTGACATTCACATTGAATGGAATGTAAATTGCTGCAATGCAAAATCATCCTACAGAACAAAAAAAAACCTATGTACACCACTAATAAGGCAAATATATCATTTATAAATTTTACTGGTAAGGAGTGCGAGGATTGACATTTATCATTTCAGTAGTGCTCTTGCCACACTTTATGTGTATGAACAAAAATACTATGCCCAAAAGAAGACATATAGTTCCAACAACAATGTAAGCTATACCAAGGAAGGGATTTTTTCCACCTAAGAGGGATGTTGTAGACAAGATCATGCACTTTGTACCTCTAAAAGAATTAACCTGATAAGTGTAAGTGACATTAAGACAATAATCTCCTTTTGGCAAACCATTAGCATAACCATCTGCTGTGTGATTAACAATCCGATAGAGTTTACGAAAGTTTGGCAAAGCAGCAGTACGCATCCATACAATTAAATCTTCATTCTCAAAACCATTATTATCGGGATCACTTGGATCAAGTTCATAAACAGGGCGTTTCCATCTAAGAGGTTTTGCAAAGTCTTTGAAGACCTCAGTTAAATTATCACCAGGAGGATTACGAAATTTGATCTCCTTGTCAGATGGCCATGCAATACCTTTCTTCAACATTGGAACAGTATCACCTCTGTGAAATGAATGTAACACTAAAGTGTCACTAAATAATGAGTTTGCAATAGCACCACAAGGTGCAATGGGTTTTTTGGTAGTATCATTTGTTTCTTCTGTGAAGGCAAAGGGATTGCAGTCATGAGATGGTTCATTGGGTTTAAGCTCACCAAGAAGCTGCTTATCATCACGAGATTTAACATATCGTCGATGATTCTGATAGAAATTTGTGAGGCCATAATACATGAATACTTTCCCTTCAAAATCATGATCTAACGTAAAATTTATACGACATTCACATTCTTCATTTGGATTGTTCTCTATAATATCAGCACATTTTTCAGGCCCCTCTTTCCCATTGGCAAATTTGTGACAATCAGTATATTCAATCACCTTCTCTTTGACTTCATCAGAAAAGTATAATAATCCTATTCCAACTGGTATAAACGCGATTCCGATCACAAAGAATGTAGGCAGAACAGTACCAGCTGTCAAAATTGGTTGCCATGCAGGAAGTCGCTGTTGTTTGAAAGCACTATCCGATGGTCTTTTCGGCTTCATACTGCTGTCAATTGGCTCGGCACTCGAAGTCATGATGGAGAACTTTTAATGATCACAAAAAAAATTGATAGGATGCGCCTTAAATTCTTAATATCAACATATTACGACACAACCTACTCCACCTACTCATTTACACACTACAGCGCATGCGCAAGAAGCCAAGAACACGGACAAGCACGAGTAACACCTGCAATTCCTTGATACTCCAGAGGCGAAAAGTTCATAAGAGATATCGGAATTATGCTCTTGCGATGCTCAAACAATCACATAGGTCTTAATATATTTTTTCAGAAAATAGGCAATCTTGTTTTAATTCTGAAATGGTGATGCATTCTATTTGTGCCATAATAAAACAAAACATATTTTTGAACCAAATCTGACATACGTTGGTAGTAATGATTCTAAGTAACTACTCGAGGAACAAGAGACAGTCGTGCATCCATAGTATAGAGTGTAGCCTCAATCGTTTAATAAAATCCTTAAAAAGGTTTAATTATTAAAATAATCTCTATTAAATAAAAAATGCTATGTATGTTACCCGAAAAGTGGCTTTCTTGCATTTGCTTGCGTAATTTGGTATATTAAAAATTCAGGATACTTTTTGTGTATTCTCTGAGACTTTCGGAAAGGCCGTCCGGCAAAGATGTTCGTTGTGTGCAGCTTGCGTGCGTTGTGATGATTTATGCCAAGTTTGTTATGAAAATTGGCTGAGGTCGGACTATGTACTTGTATTATTTACATATTGCTCGAAATAATTTGAATGTGAAAGTGATTACATTTAATTTTAAAAAGTATTTTTTCTAGTGTACTCATTCAATTAGCTCATTAACATTTTGTGAAAAGTTTCGTAATTACAACACAGTAACCATGACTCAAAGTAAAGTAGTACAAATAACTAATATCGCTCCACAAGCGACAAGAGATCAAATGCAAACTTTGTTTGGATATCTTGGAAAATTGGAAGACATGCGGTTGTACCCCACTGTGAGGGATGTTGCCGTACCAGTGCAGTCGCGTATTTGCTATGTTAAATTTCACGATCCAATATGTGTAGGTGTGGCTCTGCACATGACCAATACAGTTTTCATTGATCGAGCAATTATTGTTGTGCCTTTTGAAAGTGAAATACCTGACGAACAACGGGCATTAGAATTGACTAACCATGGTACAATGGTACCTGGACTGTTTCCCATACACCCAAAGTTACCTCGTAATGTAACAAATCAGTTACAAGGCGTTCCACCCAATCAAGTGGTAATTACAACTGATCCTCGTCTTGTGGAAAAAGGACTGCCACTGTATCCCCCCCTGCCAGCTACTTTGGATGCAAGGAAAGTTGAAGAAATCCGCCGAACTCTAGTCGTTGTAAATTTGGATAGATCTTTATCTCCCCAACAAGTTATTGACTTCTTTAATTCTGCTGGTGAAGTCAAATATTTGCGCTTCTGTTCTAGAGATGATGATCCAGGCCATTATGCCCTCATAGAGTTTTCTGATCAAACTTCAATAATTGGTGGTTTGCAAATGAATGGTAAGGAAATAGGTAACAGTGCTATTAAAGTTTACCATTCTACTCAAGCAATTGTTAAACCTCAGGCCAAAAGTAGTGAAGATGTACAAAAAGAAATTGAAGAAGCAATGTCTAGAGTTAAGGAAGCCCAGAATCTTATTTCAGCTGCAATAGATCCTGTTATAGGTTTATTGGCTGATGACAAGAAAAAACGTAGTCGAAGTGGATCACGGTCAAGGCGTTCCAGATCATTATCTCGTGGAAGACGAAGATCTCACTCTAGAAGTCGAAGGTCTCGATCAAGATCCAGGAGGAGATCACGTAATCGCCATTCCCGATCTCGTTCACGAAGACGTTCACATTCCAGATCAAAACATAGATCGAGATCAAGGGATCGAAAACGTAGATCTCGATCTCCAAGGCACCATCGTTCCCACAGTAGGTCTCGCTCTAGAAGCAGACGACGTTCAAGATCACGATCAAGATCATCTCATTCAAAATCAAAATCAAAATCTTCCAAAAATTATGACAGAAAGGACAGAAAGGATGATAAAAAGGATTCAAAAAAAGATAGCGATAGAAGAGATGGAGATTCCAAAACAGAGGATGCAAAAGAAACAGTGGAAGGAAAGGAACTTAAAGATTCAGAAAGTAAAGATGAAAAAGATAAAGATGTAGAAAAAAGTAAAAGTAAAGACAAAGAGAAGTATCGTGAGAAATCAAAAAGTTCTCGAAAATCATCATCACGATCTCCTTCAAAATCACGTCATAGATCTCCTAGACGTAAGAGTCGTTCACCAAGTAAGAAAAGTAGATCGCCAACACGAAAGAAAAGTCCTCATTCAAGAAGGAAGAGTCATTCTCCATCGCGCCGTAGAAGTTCCTCGCATTCAAGAAGAAGAAGCAAATCTCCTCGATCCAGTCACAGACATTCTCCTGCTCATCGTTCCCCCAGTCACTCAAAATCTCGCAGAGATGATAAAAAGAAAGAACGAGAGCGAAGTCATGATCAAGAGAAGCATGAGAAAGAAGATAAAAAGAGGAAAGAAAAGAAGGATGACAAAGAAGATAAAGGTTCAACAGCCAAAATATCACGTAATTATGATGAAGAAGCAAATGGAGATGGATATGATAATAATGAGCAGGAGCGAAATGAGGAAGAAAAATCTGAATCTAATACAAATGATGATCATGTGGATGGGGAAGCTAATCAATCAAATGAACGTCATGAAAATACATCTCCTTTGGGAGAAGGAAAAGAGGGGAAACATAATTCTGGATCAGCTGGTGAATCTAATGCTGATGATATGGACATTTCTACTTCTCCATAATTATTCATTTTGATGATATTCTCTGTTAATTCCAATTTATGGAATTTGCTCCTGAACAGTGTGCATATATATCTGTAATGCTCTTAATAAAATGTGTGTTGGATATAAATGCATTTTTTCAATAATAGTTGTAGAAGATTTTTGCTAAAGAGAGAAAAGATATATTTATCTCCAGTGGTTATCAGATAATATTTGCGTATAAATTGTGAAATGGGTATATAATGTAAGTGGAGAATGGTATTTGTTATGTATCCTGAAATTGTATTAGAAGCTTTGTATTTGAACTTTGAAGTGTATTAGTAAAATATGAATAATTATCATGACAATTGCTTCCCCTCTTTTCTTTGTGCCATGAAATTGCATATTGTGAAAGGCGAAAAAGAATAGTAGTAGTTTTGATAATATACCAAAGTATGAAGATCAGTATTCTGGAGTTTGCTGAATATTAATTTGTATGGATAACATAGATTAATTAAATATGCAAGTTCATTTAAGTAGTGTATCACTTAGCTTGCATAAATGAAATTAAAACAAATGCAAAGCAACATTGCAATTACTGCTAGCAAAAGATTTTAAACATCTTAATGTCACACTTTTTATACAAAACTTTGATCCTCTTTTCAGCTTATCAGGAATTTATTTTATTGGAACTGTTGCTTATTAATTCTACTATTTAGAAGTTTAATATGGACCATTGGGTTTGAAATGAAAGCAATAAAAATTTATCAGATTCTTTTAATTAGTAGATACACAAATTTATTTAGGCTTTTAAAGTTTCAAGGTGTGCTGAATTGCATGTTCAGAGTGATATTGATAAACTGCAAAGAAGAGAGAACTGTTTGCTATTGCTTGATTTGAACTTTAATTCTTGAGTCCTCTTCATGTACCAAAATATTTCAGGTCTGTTCTGACATTTTTAGAGAGGCTTTAATCAAGGTCATATTCTTTGGGCATGTACTGTGAGCAGATCTTGTTTAGCAAATACTAACCACTCTTCTTCATTGCATATACTCTTTATTTCTTCCGAGAGACATGATTCTCTGAGTAAGTCAGTTATTGAAGATTCCTTTGTAGTTCATAATTGAGGTTAAGTGAATGGTTTGAACCTTTTGATTTTGGCACAAAAAGGTTATCTAACTATATATTTGAAATTTAGGGAATCGTCCCTTCCCCCGAACATTAAAATGTGTCTCGTAAATCTGAGTTATTAGCAACCCAATAGTTTTTGTTGCCTTGCTGATGTGAGTTTCGGGACCTGAAGAATTTACTGAAATACTATTGCTACAATGTACAATTTCTCTACATCAAAATGCTTGATAAATAGCTAGAGGCAAATAATCATTTCGGTAAGCAAAAATCAGAAACAGTTAAATGAAATAATTAGTAATAACTAGTATTATTTGTTGTGTATTAGTAACAATCAATAAATTCTGTTAACAATAATTAGATGACTTTCATTGCTCCTGTAAATTTTTTCTGGATACTAGTTTGTTTCCTAAGTTAAATTGACTTTGTTCCTGACCATTATTACTTGTTCTTATTTTTTTCTTCTTTGATTTCTAATTTTATGTTGTAAATATTAAACATTATAGAACATGTTTCTGAAATGTTTAGCCCAAAGTTTTACATTAATAATATACTACAAAACTAAAAGTGAATTATCAAATGAATCAAAAATGTTTGGAATATGTGTGTGACATTGCACAGTCAATTAGCACATTTGCTTTTTTTTATTAAGGTATATTAAATTTTCTAATAACAATAACCCTTGTAATATCTTCCCTAAATTCAAGATTTAGTTGATTTTTGTTGAAATATTTATTCACTAAAGACAATCACTTGTGCATGAAGGTACTTACTTTAGAGAGTAGTAATAATAATACAATATAATAATTAGGGCCCAGATTTTAATGACCTAAAAATCAACGAAATATGCAAGCATTTATGACCTAAAACCTATATAAATATGACCTTAAAAAATAAAATATGATGTTATACAAGTTTATTTTTTTAAAATTCCTGTTGATTTTTTAAGTGTAATATAAAAATAAAATTCATTCAAGAACAGATTGTGAGGATGGTAAATGCGGTTTGCAGTCTTTGGAACTAACTAGCAAAAAAAAAAATACTTGTACACACAGCAATTTGTTGTGCACTTTTTCAGCCACATGACCACGAGCTTGACCCAACTCATTCTGTTCAAATTCCCTTACGTTTCAAATAATCCTTTGTGGTGTAATTGTTGATTTTTTTTGTGACAATATCATGCGAGACACATTTTCAAGCTTTTCATTCTTGTGTCTTTCAAAATATGACTTACGTATGCATTTTGGGCCAAATTTGGCCAAAATATGACCTTTACTAAATACGGTGTAAAAATGACTTTATATGCACAATAAAAATATGTTTTTCTAATCGGCAATACCTGGATTTGTGCATAAATTGTTTTAAAGTTCACATGAAGGTTCAGAAATAATATATGACTTGTCATTTAAATCCAGGCACTAATAATAATATATCAAATACTGCATAAGCTATGCATGACAAGTCAGGATATGTATGTAATCATACAATGTACAATACAAGTATTTCAAAAATATAATGCAATACTGAAATGAAAATTAAATTTAACTAAAATAAAAAAAATTATGTATTTTGTAATGGATGAAAATATAATACAATAAAATTCATATTAATTTTCTAAGTGGCAATATAAGAAAACTAAAATGAAAAACAATAATAAAAAAAGGTCTTCAAATGAGCTTGGAGCCTGGGCAGGATCCATCCTTTATGTCCAATGATTGATTTAGGAGTTTCAAACCTAAAATCGAAAATGCAAAGTTAATGGTTGAAGATGCGTGTTTACAATGTATATATTCTTTTGTACTGTAGAATGTATAGAATAACAGGAAAGCTTTCAGTTTATTTTTGAATGTGTATTAAGTTTAGGCTTTTAAATTTATTAGGAAGTTTGTTGTATTCTTTAAGGGTACTTTTTTAAAAGTGAAATTTCACTGTGAGGGACATGTAGATGTTTTTTTTTTTTTTTTTTTTTTTTGTTTGTCTAGTATCATAGTTATGAAGTTCTGCATTTAGAATAATAGAATCCTTGTTTCTCATAAGGGACTTCTTTGTGAAGATTGCTATTTCAAATATGAACATGAATGGGAGTGGTAGGATTTATAATTTTTTAAACAGTGGTTGACAGGACTCATACTTGAGAGTGTTTGTCATTTTTTGATGAAAGTGTAAATACTTTCTGGGGAATTTCCCCAGAATGTGATTTCATATTTTAAATGTGAATGAACATTTTGCAAAGTACACTATAGTGTATCTAAGTTAGAATTTAGCGAATATAGATGGCGTAACATGAGATGGGAAGCTTGTTTAGATTTGAGATGAAGTTCCATTTCAGATCATCTTGAGTAGTCAATCAGAGGAAAGTAGTTTTTGGTGCTATTTTTACTCGTGTGATTTTATGACCAATTTTGCTAGTGACTTTTCTTTAGAGGGGGTATTCCTGAAGTTTAGGGAGACAGTTTTACTGGTGTTCATGATGAGTTTGTTTTCCTGGAACCATTTACTAGTGCATAAAGCACATACTAGTGTCTTTAGAACTGTTTGTGCTTCTTTTTGTATTGTTTGTTGGGAATTTGCTTTAATAATAATGTTTGAGTCATCTGCAGACATGATTATTTTGTTGTTTTGTAGAGACTGAGGCATGTTTTTGATGCATAAAAGAAATAGTATTGGCTCTAGGATTGATCTTTGAGGTATTTCATAATTTATTGTTCTAGGTTGGGAAAAATAAGTCAAAATCTTTTTATCTCAAATGTTGATTGTGACAAATTGACAACAATTTAAGATTAAACCCATTTGACTGACAATTCTTTTAATTCCAAGGATTTCAAGTTTTGATAACAATATGTGATGGTCAATAATGTGAAATGCATTTGGTAATCTAGAAATAAACCAATAGGTATTTCATTTTGATCTTAAGCACAATAATGATGTTTAGAAAGGTGAAGATAGTTGGGTGTGTTGATCCACCATTTCTAAATTCTTCTTGGTCCTCTGTCAATATGTTATTTGAATTGAGAAAACTTTTGAGTCTACTATTGAAAAGATTTTCTAGAATTTTTGAAAATTCAGATAGGAAGGATATTGGTGTATAATTCATGAGATTATGAGTGTTGCCTTTTTTGAATAATGGCTTAACAATAGCGTTTTTGAGCCTTTGTGGGAAGATAACCTATGAAAGAGAAGTTACAAACGTGAGAGTAGTTCTATTATATGATGATAATAATAATAATAATAATAGTAATAATAATAATAATAATAATAATAATAATATTTATTGAGTCACAGATACAATTTCAATCGTGTATGACGAGTCAGATATGGCAGAGTGAAGTTACATTTACTGTCCAGAAATCAAAACAAGGGGGACCATCTCAGGATTTGCTCAAAGGATCAAGGGAAACTGGACAAAAAACCCTGATCAAGTTGGTCATTGATCTTACAATACTCAATAATAATAGTAATAATAACAATTCTAATAATAGTAATATCAATTATAATAGTAACAATACTAATAATAAAATACTATTCATTCAGAAATGATTTAACGATATTAATGATGCCTAGTACATTTAGCAAATTCAGGATGAAGGAAATAGAATTTTGGTTTGGCATTCTCCTTCTACATCAGTCCAACTGCAATTTAACACAGGCAGGATGGGATATGCCAGTTCTTTTTTCTTTGCTTCAACTTGAACAGTCAACATGAAGCAGAGAATCAGTGGGATTAGAATTTTTATTTTTGTTTTTTAAGGGAGGTAGTAGTGTGATTTGTGTATTCCTTCACACTGTAGAACAAGCAGGAAAGCTTTCAATGTACTTTTAACTCTATGTATTGTATTCATATCTTTAATATCATGGCTCAATTTGTTGTAAAGTGTAATGCCCTCTATTAGGGTACTTTCTTGATAAAGTGTAGTTTCAGAATGGGGAACATGTAGGTTATCCTTTTGTCGAGTGTTATAGTTGTGTACACCTGAATTTAGAGTGAAAGTGTCTTTGTTTTCCATGAGAATCTTCTTTGTGAAGACAACTATTTCAAATATGTACATGCACGGTAGTGGAAGAATCCTTAATTTTTTGAACAAGGGTTTGCAAGACTCCAGCTTATGAGTGCTAGTCATTGTTCGCAGTATTCTTTTTTGGATAATAAATGTATGAGTGCTTTCAGGGGCATTTCCCCAAAATATTAATCCATATTTTAAGTGTGAGTGCACATTTGCATAATACATTGTCCTAAGAGTCTCAATGTTGGAGCTTGACCTGAGGGTGTATAGGGCATAACAAGATTTGGTGAGCTTATTAAGATTTGAAATGTGAGCATTCCATTTTAGGTTTTCTTGGATTGTTAGACCAAGGAAGGTAGTTTCCTGTGATATTTTTACAGGATTATTATTTATGAGCAAATGCTGGGAGAGTTTTTCTTTGGATCGGGGATTCATGAAATTTAGAGAGACTGTTTTGCTGGTGTTTATGATAAGTTTGTTGTCTTGAAACCGTTTTACTAGTGCATGCAACGTTTCTTGAGTTTCTTTTTCTAATAATTGTTGCGTTTTTGCTTTTATAATTATGTTTGTGTCATCTGCAAACAAAACTGTTTTGTTATTTTTTAAAGCCAAAGGCATGTCATTTATGTATATAAGGAATAATATTGGCCCTAGGATGGATTCTTGCGGGACTCCACAATTTATCATCTGAGGGTTGGAGTAGTACGAGGAGATTTTGTTATCTTTAGTGTGCTGGAGGGTAACTACTTGGCTGCGGTTTGATAAATATGATTTAATCCACTGGCCTGCAATGCCTCGGATCCCTAGCATTTCTAGTTTTGTTAAAAGTATGTGATGATCAATAATGTCAAAGGCTTTTGACAAATCTAAGAAAAGGCCAATGGGAATTTCCTTCTGATTTAGTGCAATAAGTATGTCCTTTAAAAAGGAGAAAATGGCTGTCTGTTGATCTATTACACCTGAAACCATGTTGTGCATTTGTAAGGATATTATTTGCATTGAGAAAGTGTTTGAGTCTATCATTGAAAAGCTTTTCCAGAATTTTTGAAAATCCTGATAGCAGGGAGATAGGTCTGTAGTTCATTGGATCATAACTATTGCCCTTTTTAAACAACAGTTTAATTTTTGCCATTTTGAATACATTTGGGAATATGCCTGTTTTTAGAGAGTAATTGCAAATATGAGACAGCGGTTGCACTATATATGGAGCACTGTGTTTATAATAATAATAATAATAATAATAATAATATATTTGTCACATAAATACAGCATAAGCCATGTATGACAAGTCAGGACATTATATGATCATACAAGATATTTTGATACATACATGATATACATAATTTGATAAGAAAATCTGGAATGTTGTCCAGGCCTGCTGAGAATTTATTCTCCATTTGTCCAATGATTTTAAAAATTTCAGAGGGGGTGGTTTCATATAAATATATGGAATTTGCAATTTGTGAAACATTAGTGTTTGTCTGGTGTGTTTTATTGTTTAGGGAATGTGGAGATATTAACTTTTTACCAATTTGTGAAAAGTGTTCATTGAATATGTCAGCAATTTCTTGTGGGTCTTGTAGAGTTTGGTTTTTGAAGTGGAGCTCTATATTTTTTCTGTTATTGTTAGTTGGTGCTGTTGTCTTTTTAATAATGTCCCACATAGCTTTTGTTTTGTTACGTGCATTTGCAATGTACTTGTCATTTGTCATAATTTTCACTTGTTTGATTACTTTTTTTAGGATTGAATTGTATGTTTTATAGTATGAAATGAAGCTGGGGTTACATTTGTTCAGTGCTAGTATTTTATACATGTTGCGTTTTCTTTCACAAGACACTTTGATGCCTTTAGTAATCCACGTTTTGTTTTTATTATTTTGAATCTTTCTGAGTTTTTGAGGAAACGTGTCATTAAAATATCTTAAGTATATATTTATGAATGAGTTAAACTTATCGTTTGTGTCAGTTGCATTAAATACTTCATTCCAATTTTGTAATCTGAGTAAGTTTTGGAATTTTATTATGTTTCCTTGGGAATAGTTTCGAGTTTCTTGGTAAGTTGTCTGTTCTGTGATTTTTGTTTCTATTTGAAGTGTTAGAATCTGGGCAGTGTGGTCACTGAAGCCGGTAATAAATGTAGCAACAGAAAAACTATTATTATTTGCATCTATTATTATTTGATCTATTGCAGTGCTACTATTTTTGGATATTCTGGTTGGTGTATTTATGGTTGTTTGTAGATTGTATGATTTTAGTAAGTCTTTAAATAGATTTTTGTTACTAGATTGAGTGAGGCAATTTATGTTGAAGTCACCGCAAAGAATAATTTTATACTGTCTGCGTGTTTTAAGTTTTGTTAGAATAATTTCGAGGTTTTTTAAGAAGATTTTCAGATTTCCAGTTGGGCTGCGATACGAGCATAGGACCCATGTTTTTATTCCAGTTAAGTCTGTGATAGATATTTCAAAGTCTTTTTCTTTTATGAGGTGAGTGTGATTGGTGTAGGGTGCAAAACTAATTTTATCTTTAATAAAAATGCATGTCCCACCATATGCATGATGTGCGTTGTTAATATTTCGACATGAGCTGCTAGCTAAAGAGAAGCCTGGTATATGTGTGTTGTCTAATTGTTCCTTGGTCAGCCAGTGTTCTGTAAAGCATAGTACTGAAATGTGGTTGAGCTTCTCCTCTAGTAATACTTCTATGTCAGTGAGTTTGTTTTTCAGTGACTGTACGTTTTGATGAAGAATGTGAAGATAGTTTTTATTTTTGTGTATTTTTTGCTTTCCTGCTGATGTTTGCTGCTACAGGTTATAAACAGGAGTGGGTTTACGGTTGCAGCGGAAGTTGTACTTATGGATGGGATGGGGAGTAGGATGTGTAGGAGTTGGCGAAGGAGTGGGTAAGCGAGGTATGGAGATCAGAGGAGGTACTGGAGAGGCTAAGAGAGGTGTGGAGGCTGGTGAAGGAACTGAAAAGGGTAAGAGTGATTTGGAGGCAGGTGAGGGATGTGGAGTGGGCAGGAGAAGTGTGGAGGTAGGAGAAGGGACTGGTGAGGGTAAGAGAGGACTGGAGGCTGGTGAGAGAAGTGGAGTGGGCAAGTGGGGTGTGGATGGAGAGGTGGTAGGATGGGTGGGAGATGGATGTGGGATGACAGGGGCAGGGGCTCCCAGTAAGTGTGAAATGAGCATGGCTCCTAGTTTGTGTTTACCTATCTGGTTCATGTGGAGACCATGCCGAGTAAAATGTTTTCTTGAGAGGTTGTCAAGATCAATAAGTGTAATTGGAGTTCCTCTCAAATGCTGTTTTATATGATGGTTTGTGATATTAATTTTGTTGTTAATAGGAATGTTGTTGTGCCAGGGGGGGCAGAGTGGTCATGATTACTTAAGTGTGTTTTGCAGTCTCTTGTATTTTTGTCAAATGTTTCTCTGTATCAAAGTGACTGCCAGAGTTTGTCATTCTGCCCACCTACAATTACACTTTAAAGTCTTTATCTTTTATATCTCAAAGTCTTTATCTTTTAAAAGAGAGGAGTATTGTGTGATTGACACAATGAATATTACTTTTAACAAATATGCAAGTACAACCATAAGCATGATGTGATTTGCCCATTTTCCTACATGAGCCATTAGCACACATATTTCAGGTTTCACCCTAGCTGTTAGTTAATGCCTTATTTTACGTGGCGAGGGGCCATTTTTCGGGTCATCAGGCCCAGGCCCGCTCTTCCGCCTAACCACGCAAATTTCGTTACGCAGCGTAACTTAAGGCCCGTTTTCACGGTGGAATATGTCACGGCATTTTGCATGTTTCCCGGTAGTGCCGCCAGGTGTCGCATGATCGTGACATTTTATCAAGCTCTGCTTGATTCTGGCGTAGCTTTCGCGATAGCAGAGACACATCGCGGTAGAATTTGTAAGCATATCAGACTGCAAGCAGTCAGATGAAAAGTTGTTTGAAGATCGATTTCCTAGCGAAAAATTTTAAAATCGAATTGAAATGTAAAGATGGTCAAAATTAAATAATAACAAAAACTCTACATTAGCTATATCATAGATATAATTGTTAATTTTTTAGTAAAATATGCCAGATAGTATTTGGTGTGTAAGCATTATACTTTTCAATAATTCCCCAATCAAAAATATTTGCTGCTTCATACCGCAAACTAATTCACAATTCACTGTCAATAATTTACAAAATTCACCTGAAGTTAATTCATAGCATATATCTTCATTTTATGTAAGATTCTTACATTATGTAGAAATAGTGAGTCTTTGAAGTGTAGGGCGTATCGAGACATGAATGTATTGTATGTGTGTCAATAATATTTATTTATTATTTTTTTTATTTATTTATTTTACGTAAAAAAAAAAAACAGTTAAAAACTGCGTATGACGTGCTATGGGGAAAAGTGAATTGTGTGCACATTTTCAAAATTCTGTGATCCCTACACTAAGTCATATACTACTTAAATTTTGAATTTTGAAAGGGAAAAAAAAACAAAAAAACTCCCATGTAATAAAATCTATTTTCAAGGATAAACAAGCAATAAATTTTGAATTTTGAAAGGGAGAAAAAAAACAAAAAAACTCCCATGTAAAAAAATCTATTTTCAAGGGTAAATAAGCAATAAATTTTGAATTTTGCAAGGGAGAAAAAAACAACAAAAAAAACTCCCATGTAATAAAATCTATTTTCAAAGATAAATAAGCAATAAATTTTGGCTCTTATTACTTCCTGCCGCGACAACATGGAAACGATAATTTGAATAATTGTATTTCCCACTGAATTCTAGAAGACGTGCACAGAAAATGAAGTTACATTTATGTCCAGAAGCAAAACAAGGGGCCATCTCAGCATTTGCTCAATGGATCAGGGAAACTGGACGAAAAACCTGATCGAGATGGGGGTCATTGACCCGGAAGCTGTGTTACAATAGTTGTTACAGGTTGTTTATACTCATTTATACAGTCCAAATGGTAATTAATGCATTATGTATCATTGTTAAAATTAATGTTACTTTTCTTGTGATGCTCAGTATAGTCTCTAATTGTATAGAAACAGTTATGCAGCAGAAACGATTTCACTTGGGATTTAAACTTTTCTATTGAATTTAATCGTTTAATGTCATCTGGCAAAGTGTTGTAAAATAATGTACATGTATTGTATGTGAATTTTTTGTAATGAGCTGTTGATACTGTCACCTGATGAATATGATTTCTACGTCGAGTGTTATAGTAATAGACTTCGGCATTTTCTGAAAAAATATTCCCGCCCTTGAGCAAGTCATTTTTTACAAAAACCACTGATTCGTAAATAAAAAGACATGGTAATGGTAGAATTCCTAGATTAATGAAGAGAGGCTTACATGAATCACGTGGGTGGGATTTGGTTATTATTCGTACAATTCGTTTTTGTAATCTAAAAGTCTGGGAGCTATAAGATGTATTTCCTCAATATAATATTATAATATAATATATATATAATATTATAATATTATAACAAGACTCAGGGATGAAGATTGAAAATTAATGTTAACAACCCTTGTTTACCCAGAAACCATGGGCATTTCTACCCAAATTTGAAATAAAATATCCAGATTCATAAATAAATCTAATAGTCTTAATAATAAAATGAATGTTCTATGCTCTTATTTTACAAGTAAAAGAACCTTCTGTGCTCATCACTTCCTATCTACTCATAATGTATTTTTCCATATCTATTTATTCAAGTAAACAAACCCACATGTTTCAAATCGATTCTTTAGGCTATGGAAACATAATTCTTAAGTTTCAAATTAGTTTTGTTTTTTTAAAAATTATTATTATTATTATTTATTTATTTTTTATTATTATTATTATTATTATTATTATTATTATTATTATATTATTATTATTTTTTAAAATTATTATTATTATTATTTATTTATTTTTTATTATTACTTTCTGTTCAACTATGTCTTTCAGAGCTTTGAAATTTACAAAGGGACAGTCGTTATGGACACTAAACAGTAACCTCTTTAAAAGGATTTATTAAGGTAAAATTTGAGAAAAAAAATGTTGTAAAGATAAGATTGGATTGGAAATATGAGAAAATAAAACTACAGAAGATGAAATTTGTCTTTAGAAAATTTAGAATTAATTCCACGAGGAAAGGGATAAGATTTACCAAGATGAAAACATTGTGCATGATATAATGAAGGAAGAGAGTTCAAAAATTTGAGACTATAATTTTTAATCAGTCATGTATTGTAGGGAGATTTAATTCATTATGAATTTGTGTATTGGGAATAAACCAAGGTGTATGTAGAATTTTTCTAAAGAATTTGTTTTGGATATTTTGAAGTTTTTGTATTTAGCTTCATTTGACCAAATTGGATATGCATATGTTAAAGTAGGTCTATTAATTGAAGTGTATATTAATTTAGCAGTTTGAACACAAATAGTTTAGTTATTATAAGGGAATTTAGTTTGTGTATTTTAATAGTAGTTTTTTGTATCACATTTTTAATATGAATTTTCCAGTTCAGTTTTGTGTCTAAATGGTACCTAAATATTTAATATATGAAGAGGAAGAAAGCCAAGGAATAGGAGTTTTATGAATGAGAAGGGGAGGACGTATTGACTTACATAATGTACATATTTTGGCTTGGCATTTATTCATATTGATTTTGATTCTCCAGTTGTTGGCCCAAATTGAATAACATTTAAGATCAATTTAAATACTTCTACTTGAAATATGTATTTAAAATACATTTTGCATTTGAAAATTTATATTTTTGAGTTTTTTGGACATGTATTTTAAAGATGTATTTCAATACATCGAATAGATGTATTTAGAAAAATAAATACTTGAAATACAGATGAAGAAGATAACGATGTTAGTTTCTTTTTGATTCTGCTAAAAAAAGGAGGTTGTACTACATTTCAATTCGCGCACGTCAGTGATTGAGAGCATTGACTTCTGATGTTCATTTAGATTATTGCTATTATCATTCATTCAAATTATTACAAATTTTTCATTTATCACGCAAATCATAATCTCTTTTTTTTATAAATAATTTAAATTCTGAAGGAGAGGCAAAATTATTGGAGCCCAGGGCGGCACGCCGGTGACTGAATGGCATTCATGTTCCGTTACTTCGAAGAAGTTTTCTCCAAGAAAAAAGATGTTTCGCTGACTATTGAAGAATGAAATTTGCACTGTCCAGTTAATAAAATAATCATGAAGGCACAAATAAGGGTTTTAATTAAAATATGGGAAATGCACATTAAAAATAATAGAAGACAATTTAACACATCGACATGAAAATATTACATGGAATTCTTTAAATCAACCTCTCTTCTTTTTTTATTCAGATGAAAACGTAATTCTGTTTGTCGAAAGCTTGGATTTATATAAGAAACATAGCAGAATATTGATACATACTTGAGGTAATACTAGTACAGTTCCAATTGCAAGGAAACGTGCACAGACTACACTTCTCCCTGTAGTACGTCACACAGTTTTAACTGTTTTTGGTGCAAAAGAAATGAAATTAAATATTATGAATCTAGTCGAGAATTGAAAGGCCAAATTTGTAGCTTATGTATCTTCCTGCTATTTGTAGCTTATGTATATATGTATGTGGTATCTTCCGCCGCGAGTTCTTTCAGCAGTGTATTCGAACCCCCCAGAAGATCCCTCCTCTCAATCCAACTTCTCACTGCTTTGCTTTTCTTCCTGCTTTGCGAAGATATGATAACCTCTGTTATAACAACAATTGCTGCAGATACCACGTCTGTCAACATTGCGCTTTCGAATGATCGAAACTAGCGCGCCTGCTTCGGTGTCACGTGACTAAAAATGTCGTGGAAGTAGATGTCAACGTGTAAACGCGCACTCTCGACTTTCAAGAAAAGTCACGACTGTGAAAGTCGCGCCTTTCAAATGTCGTGGAATATTCCACGACATAGTCCATCGTGCAAACGGGCCTGAAAGAGACATGAAGTATGGTGCGATGTTGGTGACTGACACGAGTTCGTAGACGTAAGGTAAGAGACGACCTTTTCTCGCGAAAAGTCTTTTTTCTGAGTAATTTTTACTTTCTCGTATTCTGCGTAGTATAGAGACAGTATTGTAATGCTACAATAATAAATAGCGATTTTTCGACAGAAAAAGGAACTCATTTTGTAGGTCCCTGATTCCGAAAAACTAAATTTACCTTGCTCCTTCATGTAAAAAAATTAATTTGTTTATAGTGTATACATTGTGTTGTCACAATTCACATTTTGTGGGTTCTATGCTTAAAAATTCGAAACGGCAAAATGTATGTCCGTCCGTGAACATCGCTATGGCGTAAACCATTCTCAGGATTTTCATCAAATGTGATATTCCCCGATTGATCAAGATGAATTGGTATATGCTTAGGAAATAGAACCTTGCTTTTTCTAATATATTTTTATTGTAAGAATTGATATAAAAGCAGGGACATAGAAGAGTTTCAAGAGAACTGTGTAAACGGTTAAGGAACACTGGATTTGAAGTTTGAGATGAGCCTAGCCTTTTGATTGCGTTTCATTTACAGAATACTATCATCTTTTACTAAGCAATATTTCGGTATTTGAACAAGAGAATTTTGAGTGTGTCTGAACTTCCTACGGCATTTAGCATTCTACGTTCGCTTAGAATAAGTAAACAAAATTGATAATGTGCAAAATTAATTATCGTTTATGTATAAATTGCATCTTGACTAGGTATTTCATGATAAAGGAATGGGAATATTTTTTTTTTTTTTTTTTTTTTTTTTTTTTTTTAATTTGTTGCGTCCATTTTGACGCAACGCGTCTCGAAGACCCTTACGGGTCGTTGAGCGCTTTGCGCTGTGGAGTAATCCTCCGTTACTTTGCGCGCTTTTTGGAGTAATTCTCCATTATCACTGTCAGGTCGCGTCACGTCGCAGTCAGTTGTCAAGAGGACCGCCAGGTAGCATCTCCGCGTATGCGCCTCCTACTACGCACTCCTGCGTCACTACCCAGCGGCCAGAATTGGGAAGGAGTAAGGATAGGGGCAGGGTTTAGGACACTTCACAAGGGTTGGACTAGCCCTTGTGAAGCAGCTTGACTCGTTTTGTTGGAACAAATTTCACATGAGATTCGACGGGAATCGAACCCGGACCTCAGTGGTGAAAGGCTTGCGACTTTGCAATGAGCCACGAGTACAGCTGGGATACACGATATTGTGCTGGGATGAACTTTTTTCATTTTTATAAGTAGTCTGAAAAGTTTTCGTTGTTTTTCGGATGTTTTTATTCCCTTCATGATTAAGATAATTTATAGAGAATGAGGAGCTATTTTTCTCTCGCCAAGAATTGACGAAATAATAAGTGTTACAATTATGTCAATCGATGGTGGTTGCTTCGCAGGTATGGTGGCATACCCTTGGCAGAGTTCAAAGTGTGGAGTTCCTGTTTCTCTACTTTCCTTCGCTGTGAGGTTTCCTGGACATGTGTAACTCGAAGTTCTTCCCCTGGTAAGCATATTGACTATTCTGGTTTATTGCACGATTTTAATTAGATATGATAATTAGTGATATATATTGATAATGATCTTTATCAAAAACTAGTTAAAATTTGAGGTGAGTTACATTTTAGTAGGTTGATTTGATTTCAATATTTGAAATGATTGCGACTTACAAAACAAAACTCCTCGATTGCTAATAGTAATTAATCCTCGTGAATGAAGTCATTTTATCCCTTAACGTCGCGAGATCGGCGAATAAATTTAGTATTATTAATAAATTGCATTACTTAAGGTTGTTCTATGTTAATCGCGAGCGCCAAATGCCGGAGCTTCACCTCCAACTTGGACAAGTGTAGTGAAGCGTTTCCTGGGCCCTATAAGTTTGTCACGAAGACTGTAAGGAATAGTCTCAATTTTTGTGTTGGAGGCATGGTGTAGGAAAAACGTTGGCAGCAATAAACATCTGAACTTCGACATCATGCGGTGAAAGAAAGAATGAATTTATTTCGGCATTTTCGGCCAAAAACGACGCACTGAAACGTACTTGACCGACACATCGACTCACTCAAAGTGACTTGACCCATGAGCTTGGCTGTCATTGGCCGAAAATGCCTTAAGTTTTTTTCGTTGACCGCGTGTTGTCGCCGAATCGCAGGTGTGCCGATTAGCTGTCGACGCTTTGCACACATTCCCCTACCACAAGAATTGACTGTCCTCCCTATAATCTTCACGGTCAGTCATGAAGAAGGTAAGGAGACTCAACTCCGCTGTTGGAGGCTTGGTGGAGGTATGTATGAGAAACGTCGGCTGCTAATCGGAACAGTTGATCTTCAGCGATATCACGCGGTGAATGAAGGAACTTATTTCGGATTTTTTTCGACCAATAATGACGCATATGCACTATGCCTTGACCAGAGGTTTTGACTATTTAGTGTAAGTGTAGATGGCGTTGACTTGATCATGGCCCAGTGGTCGGACTACTAGAGTCGGCCGTGACTTGACAAATGCTTAATGGTCATTGGCCTAAAATGCCTTCAAAAGTTCTCCCATTGACCTCGTAATGTGGCTTAAGTTCAGACGTGTCGATTAGCTGCCGACGTTTTTTCATGTATACCCCCATTTTCATCATACGCGCTCCAAAGACATTGTAACAGTATATCTACACCATTTGAGTTGAATTTCCTTCTCAATGTTTCCAAGGTTTCAGCTTAGAAGAGTATGTATGATTTCCATTTCGTTAGGTCGCTGTAGCTCACAGATCGTAGAATACTATTGAGAAAATAACAGGCACGAGAGGACTAGAATACTACTTTATAAGACTACTTTATAAGTTAGGCGGCTAATCTATTCTATTTTTATATGTGAATAGCTTTGTAAAGGACGGCACGTTATGTTTTTGCGAAATGGTGATATTGAAATTGTTTTGGACGATTAACATTGAATAGATAGTGCTAAATGCACAAAATAACATGTCATAAACGCCATTTTGATTTAATTTTTCAATTAAAAATACTAAATGTATATTTTTGAAATTCTTTCACGTTAATAATTCACGAAATTCTTTCACGTACGTAAGTTTTATATAGCACATTCTTGCATTTGTGAGTGCAAGTGCTTCAAATGATTTCTGTTGAAGTTTCTCGAAAACTCAAAATTTTTTGTCAAAATGAGCTGACAATCGCGCGTTTCAGAAACACCCAGGTGACATTTTCTCAAAAAAAGGCTTCCGGTTTTTCAATGGAAATTTGCATGTAGTACCAGGTTTTACTCTTCGCTTGTATTCTTGGTCATATTTCAAATCTAGTATTAGGGAGTCGAAAATGGGACAAAGTGAAATACATCTTTTTGTGCAGATAGATAGCAACTGGGAAGAGGGCTGGGACAAAACTGACAACCTATCCCAATTAAAGAGATTAGGAAACTAAGTTGAACGAGAAAGGTCGTGCCATTTTGTAGCACTAGTTACATTTCGTTTTGTTTAGCAATATACTAAAAGAGAGATTTATCCTTTTTGTCCAATATTTCTAATTATAATAAATTATAAAAAAGTTATACTCGTAGCTTATAAATGCAGCATTTGTTTATACATTGTAAAATCAATTTTAGAAATTTAGACTGGGTCATCCGCAAAAGAAACTAGTAAGAATTCGCGGCACAATGAAACTGTACCTCTTAATATTATTACTCAACAAATACTAACAATTTTTAAAAAATGTGCGTGACATCATTTGAAGATATACAATTGAACGAAGTTATGGAGAAAACATCCAGGTCTCAATAATCAATATGGTTGAATAATGGCTTGGAAAGTGGAGACATACCTTAAAATTTCATGCAGCAAGGATCCATGCTTAAAGTGAAATACGTGTGGGATGTATAAGTAGAAAAGTTCTTCTTAATATTCACTATCATACGGAAAATAGAAAACCCCCAAAACCTTTTCATGTCGTTGAGTATTTGTTCTCGAAAACCAGCAAAGTGGGGGTTTACCATTCTGGCACGATATAATCACTATTCACTGTCAACACCGAATTAAACATATTTCGGAAGATGTCAGAGAAATGTTTTATATTTACCAAGATTTGTACAGCATGTTGTAATGGATTATTGCAGGATATCCTGCTTTTCATCTTAATTTAAAACCGTAATCCATTGCATATAATTATAAGCAATTAAGCTTTTTTCTGAAGGGATATGTTTGAAATGTTTGCTGGACATGGCGTTTATGTAATCCTACTCTCACTGATCTTTGCATTTAAAACATTGAATCTTCGACTTGAAAAAATGGCAATCTCCGCAAACTACAATCTCGCAATCATGTTTTGTGAAGAAATGTTTAATGCTTTCAAAAGATCGATTACAATTCACATGAAATAACTCAAAAACATTGTAGTAGTGGCACAACTCAAAAATTGAAGTGTGGAGATAAATGAGTTTGAAATTTCACCTTGTGATTTAAAACGCATCATTCTTGCATTTACACTTGTGCCTTTTGTTGGTGAAATACAGTACTATAAGATACGCTACTGTTGCTGGTGGAAGGTAGACCAATCTGCAATTCTAGAGAGATCATTAACTTAAAATTTGTATTTTTTTAGTCGTGAAACCATTGCAGCCCACGAGTATGCGCGGCATTCAGTAGCTCCGAAAGCGATGATTGACTCATTGATTGTAATAATTTAAATCAACCAATCGTTGGCTTCTGAGTCGCGTCGTGCCGTCTTGTCGATTGAAACAATGATAGTCGCAGACATTTTTGTTTGTCGAGCTAATTCACCAGGTGACGTCTGCATGGCTTCTGATCTAAAATTTGTGTGACTGTATCGGGATGTAAAAAAAAATCATTCAACAGAACTATCGTATACTGATGTATTTGTCTCAAAATAACCGAAGATTGGCGTACAATGTTAGTTATACTTGCAAACCGCGGGCACTGTTTGGCATCGGGTTTCTGCTTCTCAGAGTCGAAGAGCTCATGTCCGGAAGGATAGACGCGACATTGCGGGCTTGTCAAGGGCTTCAGCTATGACATTCGCTTAGTGCAGACACGTCAAACCGCGAATGATCTTGGCCGTCCGGGTGACGCCACGTCGAAGGCTGTGTTGCCGACGTTTCGACCATCTTTTCGTGGTCTTCCTCAGGGCTGGTCGAAACGTTGGCTACACAGCCTTCGACGCAGCGTCACCCGGACAGCCAAGATCATTCACATGACTTCGGCCGCGGAAGTCTACTTCACGTCAAATAGCGCCTGCACGAGCTACTTGCCCGCCTGGGGAGCCCGGCGCTCCTACGGGCACGGGCAACTTCCCCTGAATCCGCACTCATTCCTCTTATACTCCTCAGAGCTACCAGAGACTCTCTAGATCAAACACGTCAAACCGCGCCCGCACGAGCTACTTGCCCGCCTGGGGAGTCCGGCGCTCCTACGGGCACGGGCAAGTTATCCGGACTTCGGTCTCCTTTCCCCTACAAATCCATGAAGGGGTGTACATGCGCAAGCTGAAGCGACGCGAGGCAGTGAATAGTGGCTTCGTACGAAAATATGTTAGCCTGTTTTTTTTTCTATCAAATAACCGAGAATTGTATTATGTTTATATTATTCACTACTTATTACTATTTTTATGTATTTGGCGTTATTGGTTCGGTAGTGTGACTTCGTCGGCCAGCAACCGGTGTCCTCCTTAGTTAAATTCCGATGCTTGGGAGTAAGAACGAAACTAGGCGAACAGGACGTATTCTCTTCACCGTAACTAGCAAGACCCGCCTGCTTGAGCTTTTCTTCGGCACACAGCTACAGAAACCGGGACGATTTTAAAGGAAAGCTACAACCCTATTTTTGCTTCGACCGGGAATCGAACCCGGGACTGGAAGTTAGTACGCTACATGAGCCATCCCAGAGACTAATACTATTTGAAGTGTTTATTTTATTACTAAATTCTTCCTTATATAAACAACTTTTCTAGATGCCAAGAATATGTTTGAATTCTTTCCTTGTTTGTGTTTTGAGTTGTGCTATTAAATGAACCATTCAGCCATTTATTGTATTTAGTAATAATGTGAAATAAATTAACAAGTCTCTATAAGTTAACAATTCTCGCTTACGGACGGACAGCGCTTTTAACAGACAATAATATTTGTTTGTTAAACCTTCTAACCTGAACCTCGAAAGGTCATGCTTTTATACCACTCTTGAGTAAACAGGATTACAAAATGATTGTTTTTATTCATTTTTTTAAAATTCTACTCTCAATTGAGAATTTGAAATCGAAATGATGTATTATTTCATTTTAAGGGATCATTTCTTTGCCTTAAAGCGAAAATGGAAAATAATAAGCTAAATTTGTGACAGTACGTGTCCAGTAACTTCTCCCAAAGACTGTCATGAACCAGGGATCTAGTGACACATGATCCATGGACCAGGTATCCCACTCCGGAGGAATTAGTACAACCGTAAGTTTTAAATCTCAAGCCAATTTCTCTTGACGCAGTGCCCGCGAGCTCTCGTAAGCTTGTTACCTTGCCGGCGGCTTTGACATGTTTGGCTTAGTGTTTTGTGCCTTTGGCGGACATTTTTACAGTGGCCATGGCTGCAGAGAACCCACGCGAACAAAATTTTGCATCGTGAAAAGTGTGTAACTTTAATATTTTTTTCAGTAACTTCCAGCAGCTAATTTTGGTTGAGGTTGGATTTCGACCTGCACTCGTTGAAAGGTGTCTTGAATTACAAGCCATTGAACTACCCCCTCATTTTGCCAACTTCAAAAATTAATTGTTCATCTTCCCGGCTGTTGATTGGTGACGACTTTGCCCCAAACGACCTTTTTTTCCGCAGCTTATAAAAAAACCCAGAGTTCACGGAAATGGAACAATTGTGTCTGTAAGCATTAAATACGAGTTAAATGTTACGCATACTATTGTTCTATTTCCATGAATATTGTGTAAATTGGATAAAAATCCTTAGAATAAAATCATTTTTCGGAATTCGTGAGTGTTCTTAACTCTTCTCACTCGCAAACATATTTGCCTGTATCAGTATTGTTACTGGCGCCTTAAACAGACTCGATGCATGACTTCGTAAACCAAAGCTTCATTCACACTCATTCAGTGAAGCGATCCCTCGAGAGATTGTTCTGGAAATGAAGTTGGATAGTCTTTTAATCCGGCTACATGTAAGAGAAACTAAGGTATATTCCACCATTTCAATCAGTGATAACATGAATTACGAGTGTGATGTCATGGCTACAGAATTCATTTTTTTTATTTTACATTTTCTCGTGCTTGCGAGGCAAGAGCTTTATAAGTGTGAATAGAACTGCAAATTAGCACGTGTAGTAGTTAGTTACAAACAGGAGAGCGAGGATACTGCCACAGAGACCTCAATAATGAATAGTTATGGTATGCGATGAATACAGGGGTGTAGGTTACAATTACAGGAAGAAAAAAAAGTTACTGAAAGTATGTTTGCGAAATCATGAACTTTTCTTGGGGGCGATTTAAATTTATATTTTTGTTAATCTGGATGTGATTCTTCGGCGTTGATTTTAGGTTTGTATATGGAAGTTGCCGGGGAGAATGATAAGGAAAGAAAAAAAAGGATTGGTGTTTGATAATGATCAATCGTGTGAAGCTTCAAAGGCATTCTAATTTGTTGGCAATGGTTTCAGTGTAGCTGACTGTACTGTTGATAAGCGGAACAAACTCTTCGCTAATTATGAATCCAAGAAATGGATGTAGAACTAACTGATAATTTGTAATTGATAAAGTAATGTAACCGAAAACGGCTAACCCCACTCCTAACAGTGACAAACAAATTGAAAAAATTAGACGGAATGAAAGGCAGAGACCGGTACCATGGCCACCTTCAGGCATGGCCACCTGAAGGTGGCCATGCCGGTACCCAGTCCGCGAGGGATGATAATAGGGAGTTCAATGATAGTTCGCAACATTTTGCAGAGCTTAACATTCGTGACATTTTTGAAACTACCCATGCGCTAAAAAAGGCAAGTTTCATTTAATATTTACTAATATCGAAAAAGTACCTCGTAATTCTAAAGAAGGGTGAGAGTTTACGTCTTAAAATGAATCCACGTTGTCACGAAGTTCTCTCACGATCGACCTATAGTCTAACACATTGATAGGTTTTCGATGCTCATCATTGTCCTTTAGTAACAAATCGCCCGGTTCTTGAAAAGCAATGAATTCAATTGGTGATAAAATCTTATTTTCTCTCCATGAAGGCAATGTATCATAACTATCTCCTTTTTTGTGCACTCAAACCTTTCAGCATCATAAAGGGATAGCAACACAACTGGTTGTACTTCTCCAGATACAACTATCAATTTTTACAACACTATTAACTGAGTCGATAATTTACTGACATTCCAGGACTTTTTTAAATTACTGCGTCTTCTCAGCGCTTAGATTGTGTCGTGCTTCTCTTACAAGCGATTGAAGAAACTGCTTTCCTTTGCGTATTAGAAGGTTATTCGGATTTGAATATGCTGTCATAGTTTGCCCTTCTGCATCATCTGGAAACGTTTTGGGCCTTCGCTTTCAGGCCACTACTCATATTTTTTTAAATATTTATTTTCCATTCGGATGTACATAGTTCAGTAACATTTTACTTTTTCATATGTATTGCTGGCTTACAGCTATTATTTCCTAAACTTAAAAACTAACTATCTACGGGAAGGGGTAGGAAGCTACACTCTGCACCTACTGTTCACAATTGTTGGAAAATAAGTTTAGGAAGGCGTTAAAAGCGTAACGTTTTTTTTATGCGTGTTGGAGTAACTCGTATCTCTTCTCTACTTACCTCCTCTTCTCTTCCGGTACCCGATTCGCTTGGCTGTGAGAGGTAGGGTCGTGTATTCCTTTGCTGTAATCCGAAACCTATTTTCTTACATGAAGCATATCGTTTTGACGCGAAAAATAAAATATGCAAATACCATAAAATACTTCCTCTATTCATGAAATGCTCAGCTTAACCGTTATTTCGGAACATTTTAAAGAGAAACTCAGGAACACTTTATGTGAATTTCCGAATTATGAAGATATTTAATTCATCGTATAGTTGATGAATTTGCAACGTATTAAATTCCTGAAGTGATATTGCATTTTGTTAGACAAATTAATTGTTTTATTAAAAATTAAACATTGATGTTCTTGAAGATTTTTCGGTTGTTTACAAATAGCATATGACGGAAAAAATTGTACTTTTTGTTAGTAAAAGTAATATTTGTAGAATTTCAATTGTAATTTCAAGAAGTTGAAGTGTAATTTCGCTCGATTTTGCCCGATTTTAGTTCGCCAGAATCTTAGCCGGCAGCCGACCGTGAGAATTGCATTTGCTGTCCGCAAACGACGCCAATGACCTTGCTTCCATTTTGTAAATACGCATGAAATTGCGCTGGTATACAGGCTAGGAAAAAATCGGAAAATTACAGGAAAACAACGACATAAAACAAAATTCTTTCTACGGAAATAGTTGTGGGTCAGAACGGCACAGGAATTATTTATTGCTACAATTGTGAGGAACACACAGAAGTATTTTTTCTTCTCTTCAAATTCATGGTAAACAAAGGGCGTCAAGTAGATGCTTTTGCCCCGAAGGTGATATGGAAAGTCAAGGACCTCTGGTCCAAGGGGTTGGAAGTCACCTGAGGGACAAAAACGTCAAGTATCGCCGGTAGTGTATACAAAACTTTATGATTTACAACATAATAGTTTGTTTCTAAATGGAAGGAGAAATGGAAACAACTTTAAATTTATCTTACATCGGAAGAGAAAAAAGAAAAACATTACAATATCAGTTGTTAATATGGTGCCAGTTTGATTTGTAGTAGTTGGGCAGATTTTTCGTACAAAGTGAGTTCATGAAAATCTATACTACGAATAAAATTAGAATGTGATTGACAATTCTGGGGTGTGGTGCATGAACCTGATAACCCACATAGAAGAAGAGTGGAGAGAAAGGGAGAAAACTTTAAGGGTTTATAAGTACACAATACTTACAAACAACAATTATCTTTTTATTCATAGAGGTAGTACATATAATATCTTACAATTCTACAAAATTTCGGAATTTTTGAAAGTCATTGTCATATTAATATTGCATTAAAAGTAAAATATCTGGTTCCGAATTTTTCGACCTTTCCGTGCATGAATCTGACAAACCACAAGTATACCATTTATCAATGAACTACTCATATGCATCATAATAAAATGAACTCACAGATGAATTGTCATTGTCACTCGAGTCATCAGGTACTGGTAAGCTGCCTTTTCCTTTTCCCCTTGTTTTCTTTGGGGTCTGAACCTTTCCCCTAAGCCCAGCATAAAACTCTGTGTTCTTCTGGTATACGGAATTCTGGTACAACTTTCTCAAATCTTTCAACTTTGCATTTGTAATAGGACGCCTGGTTTTGCGTAAAAGTGGCAAAATAATCTTTTTGGGCACTTTACCTCTTCGAAAAATATACACCAATGAATAGTCTTTCATATCATTGTTGTGTATATAGACTATACCATAGCTTTCTAGCAAATTCGCACATATCCAAATTCGTGATGCTTTCTGTATATTTACAGGTCTACCATTTTCACCTTTCTTTCTAAATATTAAATGTTTCTTCATAATATCTATGGAAACAAAGTCTTCCCGTTTCATTCTCGTTACAATAAAAGGATTAACCCTTTTACATTGCTCTTCTAATTTGCAGCAACCTTCTGGTGAATATACAGCAAGTGTTTTCTTCTTTTTCTTTTCTATGGTCCCAAAATTTCTGTCACAAGACAGAAATGTATGTCCTGGAACTGGAAATTTGTGTTCAACACTTTTAAACATCTTCAAAGTGTGAACAATGTAGTACCAATAATCATATTTTTATTTTTTGGTCCTCGCAGGTGTCAGACCAAGCTTTTAAATGTTCGTATTGTTTTTGGTCTTGTAGCTTTCTGAGGTAGGAAAACAAACACGATAATATTTCTTGTGACCCTCTCCCTGCAATGTCTTCGGACTACATGTGCATGTGTCCATTACCGATGGAATCATGAATGCCAAGGTTTAGAGTCCATAACTGTCTGCATTAAAATATAATATTGGTCGATATGTGGGGGGGAGGTAAATTCTGTTCCATATCAAACGCCAAAGTTAGTAAAATATTGTTATTTTGAGCTTTCTTAAAATCTCCTGTCCTTTGTGACTGTGCCTCATCAGCTTTCGTAAGATGTAGCTCTAATGCCGAATTTATTTCAGTTTTGTCTCCTGAGTCACTCTTCAAGTTAATTTGCAGTTTGTCACGTAACTTGCATGTGCCGAGACTAGGATGTCCAAAATGAAGATTATACTCAATTTGAAAAATATGTGTAAATGTGTAATATGAAACTGGTTTCACAGCTAGTGAAGCACATGTTTCTACGTAAAGCTCATGTAGCTTTTTTCAGAAAGTTCTGGTGAGGGATATTTCCGGTGCGGATAGTCTTTTTTTGTGTAATGACTTCTGAACTTAGGTAGCCGCTCTATGAAGTCGCGAGCAACTTGTTTTCTGTCTTCCGGTATTTTATTAGGTCAGTTTTGGTGTCGACCTCGATCATCTTCCTGCGGTGAACCATTCTCTTTCAGTAAATCTACCGTGTAATCAATTTTTGGAGTTTTAATACCTAAGAAACTAGCCAGGGCCGTTTTACAAATCTGTATATTTTGTCCATCCTCAACTACTTTCTATTCTACTGTACAATCTATTTTTTTCTTTGGACTAGAAGAATATCTTCTTTGGTTTGTTGATGTTAATGAACGAAGAAAGAAACATTCTTTGTTCCGTACAGCTTAAAAGTTTATAATATTAGGAAAATAATACCTTTCTGTTATTTGATTTAACATTTAGAAAACATTTTTTGCGACAGTTGAACATTTTACCTTCAGTTACACCTGGAATCTCCTTCCCTCTATAATCAATGTAACTTTACCTTCAGGCCCATTTCTTGCTCGTACATTACGTTTCTACGAGTTTGATGGATCACGCTTACGTATTTTTCCTTTTTTCCTTACTAAATATCAAACACTGCCGAGAGCCAATTCAAAATGCCATTCTTCATAAGTAATGTTATATGAGCCCTTTACGTTTCCCATTTTAGTGCACATAACGTAATGCTCGTTAGTGAAGGTACAATCGCAAAGTTAAAGGAACTGTTAAAATACGTTATGAGTGGTTATGAATGTTTGTGTTATAAGAAAACTTCCTTACATTGCATACTGTTGCTCTCTGTTGATATTTTCTCAGCTGACTGTACTAATCGCGCACTTTTTCTTTATACTCCAAAGCGGGGGGTGCGGGGAAAGACGGGTTCTGTCTACGTCACAGCAGTGCACTGCTGTCAACTTCGACAGAAAACTTAGGGTAATAGCGCGTCTTGGACTACATAACAATGAGAAACAAAACAAGGCTTTTTAGAATTCTGAAAAAATAATAGCTGTAGAAACAGTTTAGTAACAAGAAGCAGCGCATGCAAAGGTCGTTAGAAAGAGAGAGTGAAAACTGAGAAGCCTGCTTTGTAAAGGACGAAGGTGGGCAGCACTGCAAACTAAGCCGTGACGTTCCGAGTGGAGTTCATATTTTCTACGAAACCGTGCCGTGCCGGGCTGAGCTAGAACTAGGGAGCTGGAGGATTAAGAAAACGTGCGCACATCGTACATTGGTCGCTTCCAGCAAATATCCGTCTGATGTTTCAGCATCTGACCTCCTGTTCGTTCTGTCTTGAGTTACCTTTTCTGTACTGTTCTCATTTCAGCTCTGGATTGAAAGTAATGAAAAGATGCAGTCATTGTCACTACCTGTGGAGAAGATACGTCTTTTAGTCTTAGAAAATTGGTAAACACAGTCTTATTTGACCTTCATTTCCAGCTGAAATTATTAAATGACACGAAATATAGAACGCAATAGTTAATAATAATTTAAATTGTATAGTGGCATATAACCTATTTCAGAATTCAAAAACTGAAAAATCAAGCTTTCTGACCGCTGAAACACGTTTACTTACTTCAGCAGCCATGTTGATGGGGTTATCAGGTTCATGCATCGAATGAAGCTCAGTTTCGAAACCGCACAATTAGTGCTTCGCTCTTTTGTGAAGAAATGAGCACACGTATCGAGGTGGTGATTTAACGGTAGAGACTAGATGGCAGGACGAGTCTTACTCTACTTGTAACTCAATTTCGAAAAAAATGTGGGTTATCAGGTTCATGCACAACACCCTGGAATTGTAAATGAAGGGGAGCGACGTTGCCGCATATTGCGACCTACCTCACGTGCTCTCAACACTAACTACACCAAGAGAAGAAAGGAAAGTTGAGAAATTCGAAACAAGTTTGTTCCTAACATTTGTTACACTTGTTCGTAATATTTGTTTGCTCGTAACCTTTGTTCCCTAATTTTAGGTGACAACAATGTGCAAATGCCGAGCTTCTGATTCGCTGTTCCCTAGGTTACGGCGCCGGCGTAATCACGTGACCACGAAATGTCAACCATATTCTAATTTTATTCGGGCCTTTGAAGTACGTTAAAAGGAACACGGTGTTTTTGAGAGTTGGTTTAAGGGGCGACTATAGGCTTGTTAAAACGGGTACGGTGAATGAAAGGGTGCGTATACTACCGAAAGCTACTTGGAATATTCCATTACATCACAAAATAAAATTTGGAGGATGTTAGCTAGTGTGCCTTCTACATCTACTATACTCTGATTTAAACATAGCTGCACTTGAAGGTCACGAGTTGAAAGGAAAGGGGGACATTATTTTTTAATCGGACCGGGAGCGGCGTCTCAGTGCATCAGCTGATGTCTGTGCAATGCCTCTGACCGGGAGGTCCTAGGTTCGCGTCCCGACGGTGGCAGGATTTGCGACACTACCATGTCAACTAGGTCGAATTTCCATGAATATTGTGTAAATTGGATAAAAATCCTTAGAATGTAATCATTTTTCGGAATTTGTTAGTGTTCTTAACTCTTCTCACTCGCAAACATATTTGCCTGTATCAGTATTGTAACTGGCGTCTTAAACAGACTCGATGCATGACTTCGTAAACTCAGCTAGGTCGAATTGAGTCGCTGTCTAGAGGAGAATTCTAGCGGCCGGCTGCTCTGATCGGTAGTTTCCGTGGTTTCTCCGATCAACACCAGGCGAATGCCGGGGCAGTACCCTACTAAACCGGCCACTGACCGCGCGCGACCTTTCCTTCCTTTTCCTTTTCCTATCTTCACCCCTTACACACACACACACACACACACACACACACACACACACACACACACACACACACACACACACTCACATACTCAACTACCAGACATGCCGGGAGAGCTGACGGGAGCTTAGAGCTTGTCCTGAGGGCGGTGCCTCAGGCCACCCTCCCGCTGGAGGGATTTAATTCATATAAATTTGATAGAAATGTGAAGAAAGAAATAGACAGACTGAAGGTGAAAAATGAATTGATATCCTTGACTTTCTCATCGTAATCGCTTCGGGGAGTTAAGTAGTATGGCATACGTGAGTGAAAAAACTGTAGCTTTAATGCAGTAGGATTGAATGGTAAAGGGTGTAAGTACTGGAAAGATAGTGATCATTTCACATGTGTTAACGGTTAAGAAATAAGTTTAGCTGTTAAGGGCACATCCGTAGTCGGTAGTTGATGTAACAGTGCGCAGCTGGTAGTGTATAAGAAACACACAGAAGGAAAAAAGTAGTTGTGGTACAGAATGGTACAGAGTTTCTCGTTCTAGTTTTGTTATATATTTAGTGTGGGCTATTTTTCGGGGTGTGCCTCCATCTTTTGCTCTGCTGGCATCTACTGCAATCTAAAATACGTTTTCCCACAATTTTCTCAATTTGAGGGTATCGTAATTAATGGAAATGACGTGTGACTTTTATCCTTGATATTTGATATTTGAGCAAAATGTAATTGAAGTGCTGGGAACCATGTTTGAGAAAGTGTATTTTGATCGTTTCTGAAAATGCCTAATACTGAGGTAAATGTTTTCATGGAAAATAGTTGTTTTCGAGAAACTTTATTGAACATCATGTTAAGCTGTTGTCACAAATGCAAGTTTAAATATTAATGACCTGAGAGATCTCGAGAATTAATAATGAATATAAAAGTGAATGTTTAATAAAACTGCATGATGAAAAGTAATTTACCACGATAAAATAGTTTCATAAGGTAATCATAAGGTTTCATAAGGTAAATGGGAACGTAAGTAAATCCCCAGTCGTAGTGTAGTTTCGTTTGTAGCAGACAGTTTTGTTTCTAACGAATATATTTCTTTTGGCGCACTTGAGAATTTAGTTTGGTTACTCCTTTAGTTGATGTGCTTAAGGAATAAAATTAGGAAGTGCCTGATATTTGTTTTTTGTTTCTGTTCCTGTATCGCGCGCTGCCCTCGCCTCTGCCTCTTCAGTATATGAGATTGAGAGAAAGGAACCGCAGCAGCGACACCAGAGGCAGCAGAGCCACTTAACGCGAAAGGTCAGTGACTGTTTTGTATGGTTTTGCAATAGAGATAGATTTAATTGATTAAACGTGTTCATTATTGTATATTATACAATTGTGGCTTTTGGGAGTAATTAGTGGTAAGTCATTTTCTGTGAAAGTTTTGTAGGCAAGGCAATGGAAAGAATTGTGTAAACCAGGTGTTGAACCAGAAACTGTACATATTTATTACATTATAAAATATTGCATTCATTACTTCATTGTTATACTTGACCTGTTGCATGACAATGTCTGCAGAAACGAAGAAGGTGAATACAAGAGTGTTTGCTTGTCAATCACCTTACTTGTAAGCTGCCAAGGACAGTTTTTTTATTGATACATTGTTGACTGTCATATTTCGCTGACGGTTTGGCTGTTAGTTACATTGCTCATCAGCTGAGGGTATACGGGATCTGATTGGGAGGGGAATTGTGAGAGGTTTAATTTTGTTGGAATTGAAGCAGAGTAGTTTTAGGAATGCCACAAGCATGTTGCAAAGTGAGCACTTTTGTTGCTTTTGTAAACCATCGACTGCAGCGTGGTTTGATCGGAAGTAGCAAATGAATGAAGTTGTAATTTGTGAAGCAAATAAATATATTGGCTTCATGTGAAATAAAGGTTCTACTGTGTGTGAATTTTTAGAAAGAATAATGTATCATTCAGTTAATGATGTTCTAAGAAATTGACCTAATTGTGGGAAATTGATATTTTTTGTGATATTATCATGTTTATGTAGCTGGTTTTTACAGTGACACGTGTAATGTAGCTGGTTTTTACACTGATAGGTTGGTGATCCTCGATTATCTTGTTGGTTTGTTGTAAGATTTATATAAAGAAGTAGAAGGTGTATTTTAGCGTAGGGCTTTGTCTGTCTTTTAATGTGTTAAAGAACTTTGCTTTTTATTTGTGTGGAAGAGTAGTAGTGGTGGCGTTGGTGATTGTGAAATATGAAAGAAATTACAGAATTCCTTCGTAACGTTAGTACTTTGTCCTGTATTTGCTCTTGCTACTTTAGTCTAACTTCTGACTTGTTTAATTGTTCACATAGAATCATCATTGAGGTTGTCTCTGGAGTATATTGTCCCAGTTTGTTGTGTTGAATACTTGACAAAACCCATAAATAAGTCAATAAGCTAACAATAATTAAGTTAATAAATAAGTGAAGTTAATAAATAGTTAAGAAAATAGGTCATAAGTCGTAGTCAAGTGTTAAGTATAAGTACATAAATAAGTCAATAAAATAATAGAAGATAAAATAAAACTGTTAAAGTAATAAGTAGTACATTAGGTGTTATATTTGAAACGTGGCGAAATACGTGAATAAGGAAAAATAACAATTACAGATCGAGGAGTACGGTTGCCAGCTGTTTAAAACAGCACCAATTAATATTTTGAACAAGGCCTCGCTTTAAAATAAAGATAAGGCGAGGTGACCATGCGTTTACCTAATGAATTGTTGTTCAGGGCTAACATAGAAAACCCGTAAGCTATCAGAATGGAAAAGATTGTCGTCACATTCGAAAGCTTTCGAAAGGACGCTCCAGATTCGGAACAAAAACAGGAACATAAATTCTAAAGGATCTCAGAAAGTGGAGATATAACAATCGAAATAACTTGTAAGTGTTACATTTATTAAAAAGCTGTGAAAGAGTACAAAATCAATTTTTCTTGCTATCCAGATACAATAGTCGCTGCAAGAAAAACAATACGGAATTACGAATACCAGTACAAAGATGACAGACGGAAGAATACCATCTTTTTACAAAAATACTGTGATAACACAGGAACACAATTAAAAGGTGCTTCCAACAATGCGCCTGAACCTTAAACAGAATCACGGTATTCTTGACAACCTCGACAATGTCCAATTTAGGACGAGGGAAAAGAATACATAAATATACAAGATTGACAAAGAAGCCGATCTCGGTTTTCTTTCAATACAAAAAAGAGTGAAATGCTGAATTACAAAGAATGAGCCATCATGTATAAAAACCAAAACTTGTATGAATGCATAATTACCAAATTACATGGAAATGGATCTCTTACCAAGACTTACAACCTTTTTACAACTTTGGAAATGAGAAACAGGAATACTCCGGAATGAAAGCCGGGCGGTCAGTGCCCGACGCCCTGGCCTCGTTACGATGACCATAACCCTGACGAAAGCCGGTGGCCTATCCACGTCGGCGTCGCAGAGCCAGGCACCAGCCGGCTTCTTGCGCGAGCGACAAGGTGATCGCTCACGGGGCGAAATATGACGCAGCTATTATAGGCCACAGCCGAATGCTGTATGAGCCTATACGTCTTCCGAAAAGCTCCAAACTGTCGAATGCGGCCAGACGCCGTCTTACTCATGACAGGGGCGAAAATTCCAACAAAACTCCATTGCCGAATGCGATCAATTGCCGTCTTATTCACGGCAGGAGCGAAAAACTGCAATATTAACAGTATCAATTAGTAATGCACAGAACAAAAATGGCACTCCACAACAATATCGGAGGCCAGCGTACGAACGAACTGCTTCAAAAAGCTGCAAGTACAAAACGAGAACAAAATACAGAGTAAACCTGCTTCAAACTATTAGCAAATTTACACAACCATATGAATCAACAAATATTTCAAATACAAGATCCAATTCCATATCATAGAACACACATTCGTAAAATTCTAAATTATTATGCACTCATACATATTTATATTTGCAATAATTATTTCTCAAAGGGCTGTTTGGTCTTTTCAATAAATTGGGCGACATACGAAACCGATGTGTATAAAGAAGCAATGGATTGAAAAATCGTGTTTCTTTTCACCTGCACATGGAACATTCGTATTGAAAAAGTGCGTTAAAAATACGTAAATATTAAAAAAACGTAGATTTCGGGATCTGTAATTTCTGATTGCCGCGCGATCTTTCGGAAGAAAATTACTCTGTCGGACGGTGTCGGGAGCACACAACGTTCTGGCTTGCCAGAACCAGTGCACGTAAATGTGAAACGTGTAAGCACGTAAGTGTGATTTTTTACATTGAATAGAAATCTTGAAATAGAAGAGGTTAGTGAATCTTAATTTTTGCATACATGCAATACAATATTTTATTAACTGATTCCATCAACTTATTTAAATATGTAGCCTTTGAATGAAGGTTAGAGAAATACAGTATTATTTTTTCACATATATTACGTGTATTCAGAATGTTCACGTTCACAGCGTTTTTGTTTGTTTCAGTTTTAGTCTAGGTTGTATAAGCATGTGAACGTGATCTTCTACATTGAATAGAAGTCTTGAAAGGCAGCGGCAGCTACGCATGTGTAGAACTCAAAAACCTGCACGCAGGTTTTTTAACAGGTTGTGTGGAGCAAGATATTGGTTGGGTAGAACAAACCATAGTGACTGTAATGTAGATGAATTTTCTTTGGGAGAAATGAATGAACAGTGTGAGTTTTGTGGGGCTTTACATTTTGCAGCTGAGAAAAGAGATAGGGGATTCAGTAGTTGTTGTCACAAAGGGAAAGTGAGTGAGGAAATCCTATCACCCATTGAAGTGCCTGATCTATTAAAAAAATTTGATAACACGAGGTGATGAAAAATCTAAAAATTATCTGTTATTAGCAGTTATAATAATACTTTAGCATTTGCATCAATTCAGACAAATGTATTACAATTTTGCAATAGTAGAGGTCCTTATTGCTTTAAAATGCACAGGCAGTTTTATCATTCTGTTGAAAGTTTGCATCCTGCTACTGGTGAGCTTCCATCGTATGCTGGATTATTTATTTTAGATACTGAAGAAGCATTAGAATATCAAATGAATAGGGAGGCAAATAGGCATTGTCAGAAAGAGGTTATAGGCACCCTAATGAAGTTGCTACACGATATTAATCCATATGCATGTTTGTTTCGTCATATGATAAATGTTAAAAAACATGTACCAGCATACCAATTGACTTTTTCCAAAAAGAATTGTTTTGACAAAAGGCGGTATAATCGTGCCAGAATTGGGGAAATCGCTGCAGTACTTCTTGGGGAAGATGGTGATCCGCCAAGTAATGTTACGTTTGCTATTCACTGAAAGGCGGAAAACCAGCAGCGTAGCATTATATCAGCACGCAATCCTCATTGTGATCCTTTGTCTTATCCGTTGCTGTTCCCATATGGAGAATCTTCATGGAGGACTGGAATTAATCACAACACTATGCATCGGACTGCTGTACGAAATGCAGTTACTCAGCTGCAGTACTACTGCTATCGCCTCGCAGTGAGAGATGGATTTAGCCTTCTACATAGCTCTGGGAGGTTCTTTCAACAATATGTTGTGGACGCCTATGTGAAAGTAGGAGGAGGAAGAATAGCCTACATTAAGACCCATCAGAAAGAAATTCGAGCTGAGAGTTACAAAGGTCTCATCGATTTCATCCACAGTGAAGCGGCAAAGCGAAAAGTTCATGCAGGAGTTCCTGTGATATTGCCTTCAACTTTTGTTGGCAGTCACCGAAACATGATGCAGAACAATCAGAATGCCATGTCCATTGTTGCCCGATTTGGAAATGCAGATTTATTTATAACTTTTACAGCAAACCCCACATGGAAGGAAATAGTGGAAAATGTACCAGAGTGTCAGCAAGTACAGCATCGCCCTGATTTAATTGTGAGAGCATTTTACCAGAAATTTCAAGAACTCATGTGTGATTTAACTGAACATCATATATTTGGAGTAGTTACAGCACACGTTCATGTAATAGAGTTTCAGAAGAGGGGTTTGCCACATGCCCATATTTTCGTGATATTGCGAGATCGAGACAAACTTAGACAAGCTGCAGATATTGATTCTGTAGTTACAGCTGAGTTGGCAGATCCTGCAGGGAATCCAAGACTGAATGCCATTGTAAGCAAATGCATGATACATGGGCCATGTGAACCACACAATCCTAGAGCTCCATGTATGGAAAATGGGGTATGTACTAAAGCGTACGCAAAGGAATTTGCCACAGAAACGCAGACAAGTGTTGATGGATATCCTGTGTATAGAAGAAGGGATAATGGTCAGCACATACTTAACCGTAACGTAAGAATTAACAATAGATAGATAGTACCTTACAACCGATACCTGATTTTAAAATATAATGCACATATCAATGTGAAAGTATGTTCATCTATTAAATGTATTAAGTATTTATTTAAGTATGTGTATAAGGGCCATGAGTGTGCTGCTCTGGATGTACACTCTGATGCAGAAACATTGAAAGTTGATGAAGTTGCTACTCACATTAATGCTAGATATGTGAGCCCAACAGAAGCAGCTTGGCGCCTGCGTGAGCGATACATGCAAAAAAGGTCGCATGCCATAGAACGGCTTCCTGTGCATCTCCCACAGGAACAAATGATGTTCTTTCAGGTCAGAAATAAACAGGCTGCTGTTGACGAAGAGCTTACAAGGGATACCAAGTTAACTGCATGGTTTAAATTAAATATAAGTGACAGTTTTGCTATGGGGCTGTTATACAAGGATATCCCAGAAAATTATACATGGGTGAGGAACATGTGGCAGAGAAGGAAGAAGTTGTGCAAATGCATTGGAAGAATGTACACAGTGAACCCCATAGAGCGAGAGAGATTTTATCTCCGCATTCTTCTTCTTCTTCTTCATATAAGAGGGGCCACTTCCTTTGAAGATTTAATGACAGTAAGTGGGCAACGTTTTGACACCTTTCTTTCTGCTGCTCGGGAAATGAAGTTGGTAGATGATAATGGATGGGTGCACTGCCTGGAAGAGGCTACTTCATTCAGAATGCCACAGCAGTTGAGAGAACTTTTTGCATTCATATGCATTTTTGGTTCTCGAAGTAACGTACCAGTCCTGTGGGAACAATCTATCCGAGGACTACTTTCGACAACATGCTGAAGATGCAAGTTATTACTCAGCTTTACACGACATTGAGAAAGTGTTACGAGTGCATGGTGTAAGCTGCAGTAAGTTTATTCTTCCTGTACCCCTTTTGCCAATAGAGTGTACAAGTTTGTGCAACGCAGAAGAAGAAATACAGAAAGGTAAAACTTATTATGGAATGCTAAATAACATGCAGAAGATGGTTGCTGATGAAGCATTGCAATGCATATAAGTAGATTGTGGTACTTCATGGTACGTTCATGGACCAGGAGGCACTGGAAAGACTTTCCTGTATAAATGCATTACTCACCTTCTTAGAGCTGAAGGCAAGATTGTTTTACCTGTTGCATGGAGAGGTATAGCAGCAACACTACTGGAAGGTGGGCGCACAGCACACAGTGCATTTAAATTTCCTATTGCGATGACAGACCCTTCAGTGTCAAGCATGAGGCCAAGTTCACATGAGGCTACTCAATTGCGGAAGGCAAGCTTTATCATTTGGGATGAAATATCAATGGTGCCAAAGATGGCACTTTCAGTGCTCAATACTTTGCTGCAAGACATTATGCAGTCGCAAGATCTATTTGGTGGAAAATGTGTACTGTTTGGAGGTGATTTTCGCCAAATTCTGCCAGTAGTTTGTAAAGGGAATAGAGTTACGATCTGCGAGCAAACTGTGAAAAAATCACGACTGTGGCAGCACATCAAGACATTTGTCCTGAGTGAAAATATGAGAGCCAGAGGTGATGCGCCCTTCAGTAAATGGTTATTGGAGCTGGGAAATGGCCAAATCCATGTACAGAAAAATATTTCTCCTTTTGCCACTGAGAAACCACAGCAGTGCCTTTACGATGGTGACATCGTCTCTTTCATTTTTGATGAAAAAATAGAAGAGAATGACACTAATTAGTACAATCGTGCCATTCTTTGTCCCAAAAATGAAGATTGCTTTCGAATCAATGATCGAATTGTTTCTGATTTGATCGAAGGGGAATCAAAAACATATTATAGCATTGATTCAGTGCTCTTGGATGGCAACGATGTAGATAGGCAACTTTACCCGACAGAATTTCTTAATTCATTGAATCCGTCTGGCTTACCTCCTCAAAACTGACTCTTGAAAAAGGAGCAGTAGTGATGTTGGTTAGAAATCTTAATGCAAAGAAGGGATTGGTGATTTGAACTAGAATGGTTGTGCACAAAATGCACAACAATTCCATTGAAGCAAAAGTTCTGACAGGAGAGGCACAGTCTACTTTGGTGTTGATACCTAGAATCGATCTGACTCCATCTCACCACACCATGCCCTTCAATTAAAAAAAACGGCCATTTCGAGAAAGGTTGTCGTTTGCCATGACAATTAATAAGTCGCAGGGGCAGGCTTTCAAGAAAATTGGCATCTATCTTCCCGCTCCTGTGTTTACACATGAGAAACTTTATGTGGCATTCTCTAGAGTAAGTTTGTTTGCTGATGTTAGGGTACAAATTGAAGATGGCACAAATGAAGGAAAATGTAAAAACAGTTCTAAAGCTTTTACATTGAATGTTATTTATAATGAAATATTAGATTGATAGCTATTTTAGGGTCAATAAATTGGTGGCAGAAATATACATGGACCTTATGGTGACAGATAATAAGTGCTGTATGAAAATGAAGGATGGTTATGTGTAATAAAATTTGTGTAACCTGAATTTATGTGATCCGAAAGGGAAAAAAATAAAACCTTCAATTCAATTGTTGTAGTGATTCTTACTTTATTTGTAAAGTATTACCAAGAAAAAAAAATTTGAAAATCTTTGATTTTTGTAGTTGAAAATGTTTTGAAAATCTTTAATTCTTTTTATTACTAAAAACTCATACATTGCCTACAAAAGTGTTAGAGATTGCCTGTTTTCGAATACGATTGCAGCTGATTAATAATAATTATTAGTGTAAAAGAATTTAAGCAGAAAATAGTTTGGTTTTTTGACTAACCGTGCGATTTAATCGCACGGGTTCTAACTAGTTTTCAATAATACAATACGGTTTCTGAGGGAACCGGGCCTTTCATAAAACACTATAAATGGCTCATAAAAATACGGTGGCAGAAATATACATGGAGTCATTACCTAAGCTAAGACTCGCTGTTCTATATCCAGTGTATGTGTGTGTGTGGTTGTGTGTGTGGTTTTTTACTATGTTGAACTACTTTACTTTATCACCTTTGAATATGTGTCCGTTTTGTTTTCTGCAGTGTGTGTGGTTGTGTGTCTTAAAAACCTTAATTTTAGGGCTACAAGGGCAAACGAGGTGTCCATACAACCCTAAATTTACTGTAAATTGTGGATTTTGTTCTTAGAAGCCTTCGGCCTAGCCACATAACATTCAAGTTTTCTAATTTGTCTGTAATAATTACCTATATAATAAAATATAAAATAAAATAAAGTGATTAAGACTTATTTACAACTTTGTTTAAATTTAAATAGCTTTCATATCATAAACTTATGCTTATGACTGCCATAAACACTTTGATGTAGTTTGAAACATATTGTCTTAATTCAGAAAGTTTTATCGACTTTAGTTTCAGCATCGATGGTTTAAAATCTTTTTTATTAACCTGAATTTTGCTTCATCAGTATCTCCCCTCCTCCTGTAGAAGAAAGGTGACTCTGTAATATCTCTTTTGTAACTTCCCTTGTCGCTCTTGAGTAGAATTTTCCATTACATTCTTCTATATCTGCCTTTCTATTGCATAGTATCCTCCGTTTTGTTTTCTGCAGTCTGCCCAGTGCTTCCTGTATCCAATGTCATTACCTAAGCTAAGACTCGCTGTTCTTACTTTTGTTATCTCGTTGATGTGTTTCCTGTTGTTATTTATTTGTACAATTTATGTGTAGAGTTAAGTATTTTCTGAAACATTTTGTGCTGAAGTAAGTCTGTGTGTGTGTGTGTGTGGTTGTGTGTGTGTGGTTGTGTGTGTGTGTGTGTGTGTGGTTGTGTGTGTGTGTGTGTGTGTGTGTGTGGTTGTGTGTGTGTGTGTGTGTGGTTGTGGTTGTGTGGTTGTGGTTGTGTGGTTGTGGTTGTTGTGGTTGTTGTGGTTGTGTGGTTGTGTGGTTGTGGTTGTGGTTGTGTGGTTGTGGTTGTGTGGTTGTGTGGTTGGGTGTGTGTGGTTGTGTGGTTGGGTGTGTGTGGTTGTGTGGTTGGGTGTGTGTGGTTGTGGTTGGGTGTGGTTGGTTGGGTGTGTGGTTGTGTGGTTTTTTTTTTAGCACTTGGTATTCCCTTTCTATTCATTCCCATCTTGATACTGACTCTCCCAGGTGTTCTCCAGGTAGAACCCTTATGTTCCCCAATGTGGAATCTTATTGCTGGAGCTGTATTTTGAGCCTTTCATCCTCCTTATTTTGTATCTCCAAATGTTTGCTGATCGCATTTTAATCGGATCCTTGACTACAATTCATTTTATTGTTGTGTACAGGAGTGTCACACCTGAACATATTGTTTATTCTTCCCGCATGTTTTTCCGTCAGTGTCATCCACGTACTATGTTACGGAGTGAGTTTTCGTCCTTTCTGTAACTATATCGCCTTACGGCTCTTTTTGCCAGTAGTGTTGTAATGACGCTAAATACATGTTGAACGATGTTGGACTGAAGGGTGCATCCTTGTCTGTTAAGCGTTTGTTAGTTGAAAAAGGTCATGGCTTGTGATTCGTTCATCTTGATAGTGAATGTCTCTTCATGTATCAACCATACTGCTAATAATGCACATTTTATCCAGAATGTATGTATGTATGTATGGATGGATGAATGAATGAAATGAATGGATGGATGGAATTAATGAGCTTCGTACTCTGTATGTTTGATGGTCGTTCTCGCAAGGATATGTAAGAGATATGTCCATGAGTCTTGTATGTTTTGTGAAAGATATGTGGTTGTGAGTCAATCGTTTAGTATGCAATTCCTCAAGGAACGTATATTTGAATGTCTGTGTATGAATTTTTATATTGTGAAATATGACGTGTGTGAGGTACCTCTGCAGCAGTCAGTCGCATGTTTTCTGTTGCCATTGAGACCTACTGGCACTATTACGCCTATTCCAATACTTTGGGAATGCCTCAACTTTCCATATTTGTTGAATATGTTTGTGAATGTCTGCCAGGGCACTTCCTCTGTTTTTCCCCCTTTTGTCCCAGGTTTTTTACTATGTTGACCATTCCTCGTACTTTATAACCTTTGAATATGTTTAACACACTTGTAATGTGCTGTATTTGAAATTTCTTTGTTCCTAAGAAGTTGTTCCAGACACCTGTTATGTGATTTTAGTAGTTCCCTTTTTACTTCCTCGTATACATACGTATATACGGAGTAATATAGGTAGTATAGAGAAAGTAATGTAATGCCGTGGGAAGAAATGGCGAATTTTCTGCAGAAAAAATTTCATAGCCGTGCTGTGGTAACGAAAAAGTGTATAAAAGCAGTTGCTAAATGAAGAGAAAAATCCTCTAACACGTGATATAGCCAGAATCCCTGTTTTGTGAGTCCTTGATGGCGGAAAAAGAATAGGAAGTAAAACGTCTGTCTTTCTGTCCGTCCGTCTGTGAACACTACTAGCGCTAAAACCGTGCGTAGGATAGTTTTAAAATTGAAGAAACCCCTGTCCATGTGGCTTAGTTGAAGCTTTGAGATTTTGAAAGACATTGTTTAAAATTTGGGGGTACTTTACATGAATTCCTCCCGCACATTATCGACATTTTTTGGAAAACGGCTCCAAATTTTTTCTTTGAATGTCTTGTAAGAATGGAGTAAAATACATATATAAAGGTGGCATTGGTTGGATTTTCACGGTTAATTGTGAATTTTCGAAAATTGCAAATGTTTGAACTTTTTTCGGCGTCCTTCCCAACTACGCAATTGAAGATAGTGATTTTTAATTGAAACACAATTTTTTGTCTATAAATAGTTCTTTCATGAAGGCCATAAAGCCTTTTTTGAAAATGTTAGTAGTTTTTGTGCAATAGTAGTGTTATATTCGCAATTTAAAAAAATAACTAAGAGATGATTTTATGAAAAAGGGCTCGAAATGTTTTCTTTAAATCTTTGGTAAGGATAATGCTGAATGTAGACTATATAATCACATAAGGGCCAGATTGCCCCCCCCCCTTTTTTTTTTTTTTTTGAAAAATTGCAAAAAGTAATTTTTTTGACTAGTGTCTCACGTCGGTAATATTTACATTAGAGGTGATATCTTCATGTTATTGTATTTATGAGTATATGTGTTTTAAATAATGTGAAGTAAATTTTCTCGGTAACTGAACAGTTTGTTAAAAAAAAAAAAAAAAAAAAAAAAGAGCTGAAAATTACGCATTTCGTTAAACGCTAAAATCGCCAATTTCTGAAAAATGTCTTCAAATTTTTTCTTGAAACTTTCCCAAAGGATGGTGGTAATGGCGCTGTTTAATATGACATAAAGTTCATTTGAATGTAATCATTTGTTTTTTCAAAAATTATACAAATGTAATTTGTTTGAAATATGTGTCACACTGTTAATATACACATTTCAGTGTATTTGTATACATTGTTGAACTTGTGAGTAGAAGTTCTTAAAATTACTTGAAATGAAGTTTTTGAAAAAGTGAATCGATTGTGTGAAAAAGATGTTCAAATTTTGAATTTGAAATAATTGTTAATGGCCATTTTCTTAAAAATAGCTGCAAAATTGTCAATGAAAAATTTGTATTTAGGATGAGGTTTCACTCTTTTTTAATATTGTGGAAGGTATATTTTGGTTCTACTATTAGGAAAGTGAAAAGTGGAGAAAATGTCAAAAAGAATGTACTTGGGTGATGATAGATGGTAGTTGGCAAGACTCTAAAGGCAGTCCACAGCAAGGAAATTATAAAAGTTTACTAAGAGAAATTCTGTGCCATTGTGTTGCACCTGTGATTTGTATTTATTGCTATAGTATCCCTATGTAGTATATGTTTATTGCCCTACTTGTACTTGAGTTTTGAAACCCAGTACTTGACTTGTTCCAGTTCCTTTTCTGTTTGCCTTGCTTTTTATTTGGCCTTGTATATTGATTATTTTTCTCTTAATTGTGTATTTATTTCCTTATGTAAATGTTAATTGTTTTGTTATCTGTACATTTGCAAAATGTGTGCATTTGTAGCTATTTTGTGGGGTATTTTAGTCGTTGTAGCCAGTGAGTGTTTAGAGATATCTTTGACCTTGTTAATTGTTGTCAATGCTTCATTCCATTGTTCCCTTTGGTGTTATTTTTATAAGTTTCTGCTCTTTTATTAGACCAGTAATATTTTCAACCTTCTTTTACCTTCCATTTCCCGTTTGAAGAGTGTCTTATTTTCAATTTGGAAATCCAAAATGCTGTCCATCTTTGTCATATAGTCAATGTATTGTATGTGTTAAGTGCAGAATCTATCATATTATATTGCATTTTATGTGTGTATTCTGATTGGATGTGTCTTTGAACACTTTTTGACCTTGTTTCCTTAATCCATATTTACCTCCTTGTTTTCTTCCCCATTATTTTGACTGCGTTGTACCGCAATACAATGCTTCAGTAAATGCTTGTCCCAGAACATGAACAATACCTTTATCCATCTGCCCTCTCTTTTTGTACCATTGTTATTTCTCTCTGTGGCTGCAAAACTTGTTTATCCTACTGTCACTCTTAGAATATAAGTAATTTATTTTAAAGTTGTATGAGATAGAAATGTATTTTAAAAATGTATATTCCTTTCTTGGACCTGTATTTTTTAATTGCTGTTTTACAAAGATTAGAAAAGATTGCATGTGATGGAAAATATTAGTGTATGTAAGGAAGTGATTTCAATGAGTGGGGTGTAATTTTTGAAGAATAAAGTTGGAAATGTTATTCATGTCTGCTGAATATTTGTTTAATAGTTTAAGTGGTGTAGTTTGGTATTGAAACCTGCTAGAAGATTGTATGTTGGTAGTGGTTTGTGAGTGAATTGTTGTGTGTTGTGACTTTTCTGAAGCTTAATTTTCATATTTGAAAAATTACTAATGAAAATGTATGCAATTTTCCCTAGAATATTATAGTTTGTTCATTAAAATTGTATCAGTTATTTGAAAGAAAAATTGTTTTGTGAGTTTCTTTTTCTTCCTTTCTTAATAACATTCCACAATATGTTGATTTTGTTGTTTGATTGAGGAATGTATTGAGGAAATTGCATGTTTTGCTGGAAAGGTTCTTAGTTTTTTGATGGTTTGTATTTTTTATAGTTTTGTGAGAGTTGTCTTTGTGTTGTTTGATTTGTCTTTGCTTTAATAATAATAATAATAATAATAATAATAATAATAATAATAATAATATTTATTGAGTCACAAATACAATTACAATCGTGTATGACGAGTCAAATATGTTGTATATGGAGGGAGTACAATTGCATGCATCTTCTTGGGTGCAGCGAGTGAAGTTACATTTATTGTGCAGATGCAAAACAAGGGGCCATCTCAGCATTTGCTGAAAGGACCAGGGAAAACGGACAAAAAACCTGATCAAGATGGGGTGTTTGGCCTAAAGACTATGCTACAATACTTGTTACAGATATATTAAGATATTACATAGTAGATAATTATTTTTAACAGCAAAGTAGATAAACATTTAACTTAATTTAATTTAAAATAATTTAACATTTCAAGTTTTGTAGTTTCATTGTTCAAAATAACATTTAGTTGGAATAATGATTTTACTGCTACTACTTATAATAATAACAATAATAATTATATTAATAATAATATTAGATAACATTTCTTATAAATTAATAATAGTAATGGCAATGCTAATAGTAATAATAACAGTACATGGTATCAATTATGGTAACAGCTACATATCATTTAACAGTATTAGCATATTCCTTGATTAAATCTTGAAATGGTGGGGAGGAGGAGGCAGGTTATGGCCAGGTTTTTTCTATTTCTACACCTAGTCCTACTGCAGCACCTGAAATCACATTGGACATATTAGTCATTGAGGTATTCCTGAACGCTATAAAAAAGTTTTTCCCCAAGGAAGTGTTTGAGTTTATTCTTGAAGTTGTGTAAGCCTGTTGTGTTTCTCAGATGTATTGGTAATTTGTTGAAGAACTGTATACCTGAAGAGAATGTACCCTTTTGGTATAATGTGCTTGTACACATTGGTTGATGAAGGTTACATGCTTGCCTTGTGTTATAGGAATGTAAACTTGAGTTAAATTTGTAAAGTGTGTCATTGTTTAGTAGATTTTTCTTTACAAACATGATAACTTCATAAATGAATATACAAGGCAGTGGTAGTATGTTAAGTTTTTTGTATTGAGGTCTGCAGGACTCTGTTCTTTTTGTATTTGTCATTGTTCGAATGATTCTCTTTTGTATTTTGAATGTTTGTTTAGCCTCTGGTGCTTGGCCCCATATTATTATCCCGTATTTGAGAATAGAGTGCACATTTGCAAAGTACACTGTTCGTGCTGTCTCAATGGTGCTGTTTCTTATTATTATTCTAAGAGCATAATTAAGTTTGCTCAATTTTGAATTAATATCTTCTAGGTGTGAGTTCCATTTGAGGTTGGACTGTATGGTGATTCCGAGAAATTTTGTTTTCTGTGCTTGTGTGATGCTGTTTCCTTCTAATGTTAAATTTGGTGAGTATTGTTGTGTTGAGTGGGAGTTGTGGAAAGGTATTGTGATTGTTTTGTCTTTGTTCAGGATTAGTTTGTTGTGGTGGATCCATTGTATTAGTTTGTCGATGGCTGGATTGGCTTTGTCTTGCAAAGCTTTGGTTGTTCTTTCTTTGAATATTATATTAGTGTCATCAGCAAAAAGTACGGTTGTGTTGTTTTCCATTATTGATGGCAGGTCATTTACAAACATAAGAAATAAAATCGGGCCTAGTGTGGATCCTTGCGGGACCCCATGTGTCACATCCCTTGGCTCGGAGTGATGATTATTTATTTTGTTGTCTTTTTGGTAAGGTAATACTACTATTTGTTTTCTGTCTGATAGATATGATTTTATCCACTTGTAAGCAATTCCTCGGATTGCATAAGATTCTAATTTTGACAATAGAATACTGTGATCTATTGTGTGAAAGGCTTTTGACAGGTCAAGAAAGAGACGAACAGGAATTTCTTTTTGTTCTAATGCCATGAGGATTTCATTTACAAAGGTGAATAAAGCAGTTTCAGTTGAATGATTGTCCCTGAATCCATGTTGTGAGTCAGTGATAATGTTACAGTGTATCAAGTAGGTTTTTAACCTTTCATAGAAGAGCTTTTCTAATATTTTTGAAAAGCCTGACAAGAGTGAAATTGGTCTATAATTCATTACATCTTGCTTGTTACCTTTTTTGTGTATAGGTTTAATTACTGCAGTTTTAAGTATGTTTGGGAAGGAGCCAAGAGTTAGTGATTGGTGGTATGAATATGTTAATGGTTTGATGATATATGGAGCAATCTTTTTTATTAAGAAGTCAGGAATGTTGTGTATCCCAGCGGATTGTTTATTTTGCATTTTGTTTATAATTTGAAGTATTTCCTTCTCTGTTGTTTCTGTGATGTACATGCTAGAAAGTGAGTTTTTAAAGAAAGGTGGTGGTTGTAAAGGCGTAGTGTTTGGTTTTCTTGTTTGTAGTAGTCTACCAGCAATCTCAGAGAAGTGTTTGTTGAATATATTGGCTGTTTCATTAGGGTTTGTTATTCTTCTGTTTTCATGGACTAGTTCAACATTTTGTGTTTTGTTATTTGTTGGTAATGTTTTTTTTTACAATATTCCACATAGCTTTTGTTTTATTTTTGGATTTTTTTATGTATTCATCATTTGACACTTGTTTGGCGTTTATTATAACTTTTTTGAGTATAGCTGTATATTGCTTATAGTAGTTTACTATTTGATGATTGCACGAGTGTTCTTTTGTGAGTGTATAAAGCTCTCTTTTTCTATCACAAGAAATTTTAATACCTTTTGTTATCCATGCTTTGCTGTTTTGTGTGTTATTTGTTTTGTGATACTGTAGTGGATGTGTGATGTTGAAATAGTGTTTGATTGTATTAAAGAAAGTGTTAAACTTTAGGTTGATGTCATGTATTTCATATACTCCTGGCCATGATTCATTAGTTAGTAGTTGGATGAGCTTGTTTAAGTTTTTTTCATTATACTTCCTAGACTCCTTTATTAGGTTCACTTTAGGTGAGGTGCAATTTATTTGAAGAGTGAGTAATTGAGCATTGTGGTCACTGAGCCCTGTATCATTAGTGGTGACTGTGTATGTGTGTTTTGTTTTGTCTAAAAGGATTTGGTCTATTGCTGTTTGGGAGTCCTTTGTTTGCCTGGTTGGTGTGTCTATTACTGCATCTAGATTATAGGAGCGTATTAAGTTTGTTAGTTTAATTCTTTCTTTTTCATGAGTGTTATTAGCTGTTGGTAGGAAGTTAATGTTTATATCACCACAGATTATGATAGAGTAATGAGCCCGCTTTGTTAATTTATCCAAGATTAATTCTAAGTTTTTTAAGAAAATTTGAAGATTTCCATCAGGTGCTCGGTAAATGCTTAGGAGGAAGATGTTCAGCTTTGGAATTTGTACAATTGAACATTGTATGTCTGAGTCACATGTTATTTGTTTGAATTCATTTACTTGTTTGGATTCACAGTTGTTGGCCAAATATATGCATGTGCCTCCATACGTATGATTGATATTGGTGCGTTTGTCCGTACGACAGAAGTAACCAGCCAAGTAGAAACCCGGTATTTGTGTCATTTTTATTTGATCCTCTGTAAGCCAGTGTTCAGTTATACAGATTGCATTAGTGTGTTTTATGTGGTGTGTTAGCATAATTTCTAGTTCATGAATTTTGTTTTTTAAGGATCGAATGTTCTGATGTAGAATCTTGAAGGTGCTGTGTTTTTCAGTGGTGACTGGTGTAGAGGTGGTTGTTAGCTATAGGTCCAGGTGCTGGATAGGTTTTGGAACAGCGTGTAGGTTGTAGGATATGGATCGAGAGGGTTTTGAGGGAGAGTTTTGGGAGATGGGAGGGTTGGCGGCTACGACAGCATAGGTGGGAGTGTAAGTCACAGGACTAGGGGACAAGGCTGAATTAGAAAGAGTAGGAGAATGGGCTGGAGTGGAGGGAGCAAGGACTGGAGTGGATGGAGTAGGGGTTGGTGTGGAGGGAGTAAGGACTGGTGTAGAGGGAGTAGGAGTTGGTGGAGGTGTAGAGGGTGCGGGAGATGGTGCTGATACTGAAGGAGCCTCTAGGATGTGTGTGGCTAGCTTACATCCTAGTGCATGTTTGCCAGCTTGTCTCAGGTGGAGACCATGCTGGGTGAATAGAGTCTGTGAGAGAAAGTCTATGTTCAATAATGTAATTTGTGTGTCTCTGAGATGATGTGTAAGTTTGTTGTTGGTTTTTGTAATCTCGTTGTTAACAAGGGTGTTGTTGTGCCAGGGGGGCGGAGTGGTTATAATTACTTTGGTGATTAATGTTGATTAAATTGATTGTGATGGGTGTAAGGCTAGATGTTATTAGGTATAATGAGAGCTATAATTTTTTAGTGTAAAGACAAAATGTGCACAAAAATGTGGAATAAAAGGTTTGTGTAGTTATTAAAAATTTGTAATTGAATTTTGTCTTAATGTGAAAAAATGTTGAATAAAACTTAATTGAAGTGTGAATTAATGTGTTAATAGAAATATATAACGAAATATCCTTATCCGCATTATTTGTATTTATGTTTAAAATGAAACTACAATAGAGTGATAAGGTTTAATTTATAAGTTTTATAGTATGTACAAGAAAAAGTATGAATTGTCTTTGCTTTTATTTATTAGTGGAAGGTGGAATTATAATGTGGAAGCTCTAAGACAGGAGGTTGGAGGTGGAGATTTATGTCTGGTGTTGCTTAATTTGTTGTGACTTTGGATTTGGTATGTGGGTGTTGTACTCTATCACGATAATGAGTAGTTTTGTTTAGTTGGTTTTTGTTGGGATTCCTTTTTTAGCTGTTCCAAATATTTTGATTTGGAGGCATGATGAATAATTTCTGAAGTTTGGAAATTAGATGTGATATGTGCTAGACTTCCTGTAATTTGTTTGACTTTGTGGGTTGCTATTGTGTTATTAAATATGTTATTAAAATTAAATATGTAAATTTATTTATCAATGTCTAAAACTTTTCAATTCTAAGAAAATAGTTTTCAATTGTTTTGTTTCTTTGCCATAGAATGTGTATAGTGCACAATGTATGCGAGTGTGGAAAAAAATTTTGTAGGTGAAAAGCTGTGCAAATTGTACTTGTCAATATGTGGTAGTTGACATGTTGAGAATGTTCTTTCTAGGAAATATATAGTACACATTGTATATTTAGACAGTTTCACATTAATTTTTTTGGGATGGATTTGAATCCTGTTGTATAAGTTATGATAATGAAATTCTGATTTCAATGACTGACTTGATGTGTTTTTGTATGTTCACAGGTTGTTGGAGGGAGTGAGTCTTGAAAAAGTTGAGGCTGAAGATTAGAAGACAAGTTGTGGAATGTGAATGACAATTTTGTTGTTTGTATTTGAGAATGTAATGAGTTTTGAGAATTTAATAAATTGTTTTGTTAATCATTGAAAGATTTGTATTAATCTTTATTTGTAACCTTTATAAGTGTTTGTTTCTTCCAAAATGTTTAAGCCAAGGTATAGTTTTGGTATGATGTAGTTTGGTGTAAGAGTTTATACCTTGACAAGTGGAGTGAAATAATGATGCTTAATGATGCAGAATAAGCTTTTTGAAGGTAATTTGTAGTGGTTAGTTTTAAGTTTTCTTTGAGCTGAGATTGTCATGTGTGTGTGTATAAAATATTGTGTGTTGAAGTCTTGTCTTGTCTTGTCTTAAGTTTCTTCTATGTCTTTTTGGGCAAGTTCTTTCCAAGTTGCAAATTTCAAAATGTCAAGTTTTGAAAATGTTTAATGATTGCATTAAATTGCCTAGGTTTGTAAGTAATCAAGTGTTCTGTTTATGTCTATAGCCTTGAGTTAAGTTCAGTATATAAAAATTTTCTCCAAATTTTCACTGATGGTTTTTCTTCAAAGTTTCTCAAGTTTAAGTTTCTTAAGTTTCTTAAGTTTCCTTGAAAGTTCTAAGTTGGTAACCCTTGGTCAGTGTGTAATATTTCCATAAGTTAGTTTTGTTTGAAGTCTTTAGATAATTACTTAAATTCCCTTGTATTTTTCTTTGGAGTTTCCTTCCAAATAAACTTTGGAAGGAAACTCCAAAGAAAAATAAGTTTAAGTTAAAAATGTTGATACTTTAACCTTTTTCTTCATGGTCACAATTGTGTTTGTAAGTAAGTATGTATGTATATAGGTACATAAGCATTCTGTTTATGTGTAACATTTCTAGTTAACGTTCATTTAATAACTTTCTCCAAATTTTCATTCATGGTTTTCCTTCAAAGTTTCCTTGTAAGTTGTAAGTTGGTAACTTCCTTCCAAAGCTTAAGTACTAAGAGTTTGCGTTTATATTCTAATTGTCTTAACCTAACTTATAGTAATGGGGAAGAGGTGAAATAAAGAGTGAAGCGTAGTTGAGAAGGAACTTTATTAGCAAAGAGTAGGTGTACATAGTAGGGAAGAGGGAGTGCAATGAGAAGCAGCTTTATTGTGGAGGGAGAGTGCCCCAGCCCAGCCGCGCCGTGTCTGTGTCTGTGTCCTCCTTTTCCTCCTTTGCTCCGACGCTCCGACGCTCCGACGCTCCACGCTCTCACGGATTGTCTATGTGCCTCCGCCCCTGGTCGGGGCAGGGCAGCACTCCTGCTGCTGCTCCTCCACACCAGCACCTCCAACAGGCTCTGCACCTGAAACAATACAAGTCCAAAAATTAACATCTACATTTATTGTATTTTATTTTTAAGTATTAAACAATATAAAGGTAAAGGGTTATAAATAAATATACAAAGCAAGATCAAGAAATGGAAGAGGAAAAAACAGGACAGGAATAATTTCATAAAGCAAAGTAGGAGAAGGAAATGAAAGACATTGAAAACTTTGGTGGAAGACAGACGAAAGGGGAGATTGGAAAGATAGAAAGAAAAATAATGAGATGGATGGTAGAAGTACTGAGACAAGTGAAGTGACAAACCTTGAATGAACAATATGGGATTCAGGAAATGTTAACAAACTTTAAAAGGAACAGTTGCAGGTAATAAAGATCATGAAAAATGGATATTTGAGGAGCAGATGCAACATTTTAATATAACATTTTTATAAAACACACCAAAGACAAATAGAAGAAAACAATGATTCATTGTACCATGAGACCAGTGTAGGAAACAATTATAAGGATATTTAGGAGTCTTCAAAGGAGTCAGGTAAATTTGAGGATACATTTAAATTTTGTAAACATTACATTTATCAGACATTGAAACATATTACAAACCTTACATTTCACGTACCAAAGCAGCCTTTTCACAACCTTAATAGAACAAACTTGTGAATGAACATAACTGAAAACATTTAAGGACAATTTAAAAAGACAGAAGCACAATCACAAAAGAGAAAGGTTGGGAAGCAAAGTAAAGCTATTGGGAAAAGAACAAACAAAAGGTACAATATCAGAGAAAAAACCAATGGACATGGACATAGATCATGAAAAACAGTACAGAATGGGAGCAGGGCAGGAACATTCAAGAGATTGCAGAAAGAGTAACAAATGCACATGTACTACAATACTGCACAAAGTAGGAAAACAATATTAAAACAGCAAGGAGACACTTAAGGAAGTTTACATTATAAAACAAAGTTTAAGGAAAACTGAAGAGAAACAGAGTTAATGCAAATTAGAAAAAAAAATTGACACATTTACAAGCTACAAAAACATTTTCTTTGTAAATTAAGAAACTTTTTCAAATAAAATTGTTAGGAGTATACTACAAGGAGATCTTGAGCTAAGGACATTGAATTTCAATTTCATTATTACACAAGGGAGGATATGAAATAACTATTGGCAACATAAAATTAAATGCACAAGGTCAGCAAAAGCTACTAGCAAAAAAAATCTGCAAATAAATTTCAAACTAAACAGCACAAAATACAAATTTTCAACTTTTAAGAGAAACGAAAAGGTGAAAAGAAAATAATGTCCACAACCTATAAACATTCATATGCAATAAAACATGTAATTTACAAAATACCCTCTTCATATCTCACTCTAAATATTGAAACTACTATCAATACAAACACAGAATCTAATATTTTCACACATGTTTATAATAAAATGAAATTGCCCTGCAATGAATATTAAATGGATTGTCCCAGGAGTTTATTTTTTCTTTTCAGACTATTTTTTTCATTACTCTTTATTCTTAACCCCACCATCACAAACTTCCACATTATCTGCTATTTTCACCCATCCCCCTCACACTTCTTGCCATCACATTTATCATAAAGTACTTCATTTGCACATTCATTCCTACTGTCAAGAATTACACAACTCTTCTGTCTATTCTCCTCTTTTTACTTCACTATATTTTATTTTGGGACTTCTATAATACATCCCAGTGGCATGTGTATTTATTTACTATTTTGATTTTCATTGCATTCTTACATTTTCAGCATTTTGTATTCAACTTTCATTTTCTAAATTTCAAATATTAAATCTTACATTTCCTTTTTCATTTTACTGCAAACTTCAAGACTAATACTTCAAATCTTATATTCTCATTCCCAACTACCCAGTGCAATTTCACAAACACAAAATAAAGCTCTTTCAATATCCCAAAGATACCACAATCCAGTTCTAATATTAAAAATTATTGATATAAAGACAAAATTATCTGCATATCAAGATAATTAATCACAAAATGCACTTTTCAAATTACCTACCATTGCAATACAACAGTATTAAAAAATATATTTCACAGCTTGTCATAAATTCTTTTTACAAAAATTACTTATAATTTTTAACTTTCAATAAATTTACCATCAAAAACAATGCCACTTACACATTGCAATTTGCAAATAAAATTATATGAACCTAAATTTATGGAAACCTGGCTATACTTCCAAAACATTACTGCCAAAACCCCCTTTTACTAAATGTAGTCAAATCTTGCATTTACTTCACTATGAACAAGGAACATAGGAAAAAGAGGAGCTCTTTACTTCACATTCATAATGATCAAGATAAACAATTCACCTTTTAGAATAAATAAATTACAACAAAACATCTTATTCCTTTTTATTAGAGACAGAAAAATTCTCATTTCACAACATTTATAAAGAAAGCCAATTCCTATTAAAACTTAAACAACAATTTCAAAAACATTTATTTATTTATTAAGCACTTTTATTTATCCTTATTTATAATCAACACATTTTTTCATTATAGGCTTCTTCCTATTGCTCCAGCCACAAACTCCATGCTATGACAAATCACATCACTTGCAAACCATTCACATAAATAATTACAGTTCAATTTCTTCTTCATTCATTCCACTTTTTCAACACGACACTTACAAACTTCTACATTCATCTGACTTTTTCAGTAATTTTCTCACAGTCATTGCTAGTAATTCAAGCATTTCATAACAGACAAAATACACACATTTCTACATGCTACATATGCTTTCATTTCTCATCACTCTATCACCTACTCTTAAAAATACATCATACAGGCTCACAACACAGTCATCTCTTTACTTCCACAATTGCAATAACAATTCTCACATTAATAGTGGAAGACTTTTGTAACAACAAATAACATCTTGCACAAACAGTCATCTCATTACTTCATTTCTAAACTTCAAAACCTCTCTGTATTTCCATATACAAATTATTACCAACATTACAATACAATACTTACAAAAGAAATATTACAAGCACAAACAATAAGTCACCAATAACAAAAATGAAGAATGTGCACTATTATCAAAAATCAAAAACAATAACCTGTCAACAATGCTTTAATCATAATTGCAGAGAAAGAAAGAAAAATTTCCATTTCTCTTCAAACTTTCTTCAAATATTACACATCTCTCAGAGGGTCAAAAGACAACATTCAACATATTTCTCAACTCATTTTATCCAATGTTTTACACAAAACCATACAAAATTCATTTCTTTTCTCTTTGCAAACAAACATTTAGGACAAGCTCTTCATGACACACAAGTTTAATCTGCCATTTTTTTATCTATACAAATTCTTTCTAAAACCTTTCACTACCACATAAAATGAATTTTTCTCTACCTCACATTCTTTGCAGAGTATTCTAAAGAATTCTATCTCCCCAGTTCCACATTAATAATTTACATAAACTTGCACAGATCAACTTTCATGACCACCCTTCTAACTACATGAAAACATCCTCAAACCTTCAAGGTCAACTCAATTATATATGAGACAACTCATCATGCCACAACTCAACTTCAAGATGAACTCACGAATACAGTATCTTCTTTGCCCTATATTCCAGAAACTAAATACCATTCTTAAACAATAACTTTACTACATTCAAAATTCAATTATTTAATACAGTAATAAATAGGTGTCATTGTCCAAAACTTTCATATTATTCAGAAAAATTAAACTGCACTTACATAGTCTATCAAACCAAGATCCTCATACACCATATACAGGTAAAAGTACATAAAAGTAAACACACTTGCAACAACACTAACAACCTCTTAAGCACACAAAATTCCCTAACAGTACACGATTACACCTCACAAACTGAATTCTCACAAACTAAGTATAGATAGTAGCCAATCAAAATTTCTACTTCAACTCTGCAAACACTTCACACAAAACCTCTCCCCATTTCAATACACCAGCGGAATTAAAATTCACTAATTTATGAGGGCTTCTTAATTTTTTCTCAATGTCAATGAATCAAGGTTTGTTTCACTAATTATATTACCAACTTCTTTCTGTCTCCATTGAATTTGTCATATCCCCTCCTTCTGCCATTTCCCCACCTGCTCAACCTTCAATCCCCTTTCCTCAGTGTTCAACCTCACATCACCAGCATTACACATTATACCTTCAACTTCCATAGTACCTACACCTCAGTGTCACAATTAACACCTCACAAGCAAAATTATTTATTCATTTTATATCTACTCCTGCCATCATATGATTGTTCTGATATCACATTTTCAAACTGGAAGTGTAAAAAATTTTCCACCAAGCACACAAATCATTCCATTCAATGACTTCTGTACATGAAAGTTGAGTCTTCATTTTTTTCCACTTTCTCTTATACATACATATACACAGTAATATAAATATTATAGACAAATTTGTATAATGCTGCAGAAAATCTAAATTCACACAGAAATCACATTTCACGGTTCCCTGATACCAAAAAACTTTCATTTTTTTTCAAAAACCTTCCCTCCATTGTATACAAACACCATCACCTACACTAAGTATTACAATTTTTCCAAACAATTTACTCCTGACAAACTGCCTCTGTCAAAGCTCTGCAATTTAAAAATAAAAAAAATTGAATAAAAAAAAAATCAAAAAAAAAATCGTGTACTTTACATCAATCCACTACATTTTCAAATATTATTCAAAAATTTATTTACATTTCTTGTGTATAGAGTGAAACACACTTATAAAGATGTCCTATATCTGTTTTCCACTATGAACTTTCAATAATTTAAAAATTTTGAATTTTTCAGCACCATCCTAAAACTATAAAATTTCAGATGGGCATTTCTCCTTCAAATTAAATTTGTTGTTCATAATTACTTCTTTCATTAATGTCCTATTCATTTTTCCATACTTTTGCTTTCCACACAATATTGCATGTAGTGTGTGTAATTTTCAAATATAACAAAAAAAAAAAAACAATCTCTCAAGAAGGGCTCCAAATTTTTTCTTTACACTTCTTTTAGGGATAAGCTAAACGCACTCTATAAGAACATATGTCACATTGCTCCATTCTTTTGTTTTTTCAAAAATTAACAAAAATTCTGGCTAGTCTCTTTCACCAATACTTTTCGAGAATTGTTGCTCATCTCACTAAGGGCCACAACATTCAATAATAAACAGTTCACCCAACATTTTAGACAATGTTGGTTTCCGAAACTTCCTATGAAATCATCAAAATAACCAGTAAACTAAAAAAATATACATTCGTCCGGTTTAGATGAATTCCCAGATGCTTTGTTAAAGACCTGTGCGTATGCCATTGTACACCTATTAACACATATTTAAGGCATCCTTATGCACTGGAACATTTCCAGATATTTTCAAAACAACTACAATTAAGCCGCTATTCAAAAAAGAAAACAAAAATGAAATTCAAAATTATCGCCCCTTTTCTCTTCTATCAATTTTTTAAAAAATATTAGAGAGACTTTCGACGTACGAATGGAAACCTTTCTCAGTAAACACGACGCGCTTTCACATTGCCAACATGCATTTAGAAAATCAAAATCAACGGAAACAGCTATATTCTCCTTAAACATGTCGCCTCATTCCATCAAAACGAGGCACCTATTGGATTATTTTTAAATCTCTCAAAAGCTTTTGACGTCATTGATCATGATATTTTACTTTCAAAATTACGTTCTTATGCAATCCGTGGTATTGCACTACATTACTTATGTTCGTACCTTAAACAACAATCTCAGACAGTGGAAATACCAAACTGGAATGACAGAACATTACGTACGCACCTTGCCCACTCTTTGCCCATTGCACGTGGACTTCCTAAAGGATCAATTTTAGGCCCGATTCTCTTCCTACTTTACGTAAACGATATGCCCTCGACGATTCGAAACGGCACAACAGTTCTCTTTGCGGATAATACGAACATCCTTTGTAATAAAGAATCCGTAAATACTACAATATCAGATGTTTCAAATTGCTTTCGAAATCACAAATTAATAGTAAACGAAAACAAAACTGTTTTAATGCACTTTTCCATTTCAAATAAACCATTCTGTGCTCAGTTCAAAATGAACGGTATACCATTGACTGATGTTAAGGAAACAAAATTTTTAGTTCTCTCAATTCACTCAAACTTTAAATGGAACGTCCATTTAAATGAATTGAATACAAAATTAAGTTCATTATGCTACGCGTTCAGAATTCTTGCAAATTCAGTCAGCTTTCATATTGCTCGTTGTGTATATTTCGCGAATGTTCATTCCCGCCTCAGATATGGCATAATATTCTGAGGAAATACATCTTATAGCTCCCACACTTTTAGATTACAAAAACCAATTGTACCAATAATAACCAAATCACACCCACGTGATTCTTTTAAGCCTCTCTTCATTAATCTACGAATTTCACCATTATCTTCTCTATTTACGAATCACAGGTTTTTGTCAAAAATAACTTCCTTAAGGGCGGGAATATATTTTCAGAAAATGTCTATTACTATAACACACGACGAAAAATTCATATTCATCAGCTGACAGTATCAACAGCTCATTACACAAAATTCACATATACATTATTTTACACTTTACGACATGACATTAAACGATTAAATTAGATAGAAAAGTTTCAATCCAAAGTGAAATCGTTTCTGCTGCACAACTCTTTCTATACAATTACACACTATACTGAGCATCACAAGAAAACTAACATTAATTTTAACACTGATATTTAATATATTATTTACCATTGGACTGTATAATTCTAAACAATATGTAACAAGTACTGTATCGCAGCTTCTGGTTCAATGACCCCCATCTCCATCAGGGGATTCGTCCAGTTTCCCTGATCCATTGAGCAAATGCTCACATAGCCCCTTCTTTTGCTTCTAAACATAAAGGTAACTTCATTATCTGTTCACGTCTTCTACAATTCGGTGGGAAATACAGTTATTCAAATTATCATTTCCATGTTGCATGGATAAGTGCCCAAAATTTATTGCTCATTTATCCTTGAAAATAGATTTTATTACATGGCACCTTTTTTTATTTCTTTTTCATTTCATTTCTTTCATTCAAAATTCAAGTAGTATATGACAGTGTAGTGATCACAGAATTTTCAAAATATGCGCACAATTCACTTTTTCCCATGGCACGTCATACGCACTTTTCACTGTTCTTTGACGTAAAATAAAAATACTTCATTTCATTGACTTCCTCACATCCTTAATATTTACATTACTGGCCATTTCTTAACATTATCGTATTTATGAGTACACGTTTTTAAATAATGTCCTAAACTTTTTCAAAAATTCTATACTTTTCTGTCAAACTCACCTCAAAATTCCTCCTTTTCCAAAGCCTTTTTCTCAAACATCGCTCCAATTTTTTTGCCTTAATTTCCTACGCTTATTGTACTCTTTAACATTACGTACAATTCGTTTTGTTGTATTATTTTTTTTAAAATTACACAAATTTAATTTTATTCAAATCTCTCACACCATTAATTAACACATTTCCACCAATACGTAAACACTATTACATTTCTGAGTTAAAGTGCTTCAAATGCTCAATTGAAGTTTTTCCAAAACTTTAATTTGTGATTTTCGCATTTACAGTAATGCTTAAACGCAATTTTCTTAAAAACGGTTCCACATTTTTCAATAAAAATTGTCATTTACGGCAAGGTTTTACTCTTCTCTAATAATCTTAAAGTAAAGTAATATATCCATTACACAATTAGTAAATCGAAATCCACATTTTTTTTTAAAATTTACTTTCAGCGACTGTAGACAAAAACTAGCAAGACGATGTATCAAGTACGTTAAGCTAGCCACACCAAGGGAATGACAAAACATTACGAGAAGGTGTGTGACATTCTCTAACACTACTTTCAAAACGTCCCTCCGTCTGCTGTATGTGAAGAGGACCGCTCCATTAGTCCTCAGACAAAGCTCTGCAATTTTGAAAAACCTTCATTAATTTTGGGGGATTTTACTAAAACGCCTATAAACATTTTCAAACTTTTCTCAAAAATAGCTCAAAAATCACTTTCGATTTATTTTAACAATAGACTAAAATACTTATAAAGGCAGCATAGGTCTGTTTTTAATTGTTTACTATGAATTTTCTACAATTGCAAAAGCATGAATTTTTTCGGAAACTTCCTACAACTAATATATTGAAGGTTCAGATTTTTCCTTCAAAATAAATGTCTATATTTACTTCTTTTATTATCATTCACATTGTTTTCAAAATTTCAGTACTTTTCCAGCAATGTTGCCTTAATATGTACAATTTTACAAAATTGCAAACATTTTCTCAAAAACTGCTGCAAATTTCTTTACACTTTTGGTACGGATATTGCTGAATGTACTCTCAGATGAACACCATATTGCTCTATTCACTTTTTTTACTTTCATTTTTTGGATTTCTTACAGCGTAGTAGTAATTTCTTCACACTTCTATTTAACAATACATGTCCTTTACATCATGTCCTATAAACTTTTTGAAACATAGTTTTCTCTGAAAACATGCTCAAAATTCTGCCTTTTTTAGAAACGCTCAGACACTATTTTGTCAAAAATTGCTCTGAATTTTTTCTTCCCACTTCAACGCATAGTGCTAATTGCAATATTAAAAAAGGAAAAAAATTCACTTAACTATTCTATTCTATTTTGAAAAATTACACATTTTTTTAATATCTCTCACGCCGCAACTTTGCATATTTCCCACCATTTGTGTACATTAGTGCATTTGTTAGTGGATGCGCTTCAAATAACGTCGAATAACTTTTCTCGAAAACTCTAAACATTTTTTTTTTTAATTTGTTGCGTCCCCACCTTGACGCAACGCGTCTCTAAGCCCCCTTAAGGGGCGTTGAGCGCTTTAGCACAGGGGAGTAATCCTCCATTAAAGTCTCGAATGCGCGAGTCTCGAATGCGCTTAACCTTCGTGACTTCACGGAGCGTAGTAAACGCATTCGGCTAGCGCCGCCGGCTATTTCTATGAAGAAGCTTCAAATTTCGCATTTACAATAAAACCTAAACACCATTTTCTTAAAAATGGTTCTACATTTCTCAACAAACTTTTCCATGTAAGACTACTTTTAATCTATAACTAGCTGACCCGGCGAACTCTGTTCCGCCTTAACAGCCGGTCCCATCTTTTCTCGCGTCGCACTCACTGTGAGAAACTGTACTATCCTTGTTGCACTCGTGATAATAAAGCAATTGCAGATTTGTGTTTTTCTCTCAAACAAAGAAGAATTAAAAAAACGCTCTGATATTAAATAGATAATTAAAAAATCCATTACGTAGCAGAGCGTTTTTTTGGGAATTGATTTTTGTTTAAGAGAGAAATACAAAGCTGTAATCATAGGGACCGGCTGTTAAAGGCAATAAATAAGCAGATTTTGGAATTTATTAAGTTAAATTGTTTATTAGAAAATACAAATAAAAAAATTAAGTAGATTAATCATTCATTATTGTTCCTGTATTTTGGTGCATAGGTTGCACTCTTCAGTAAGTACCTTGTGATACACGACATTTTTTTGTTTTATTAGCAGGTGCAGGTTACAACAGGCAACAATGACCGCTAACATGCGAAATCACGCGAAAACGTGCAAAAACGTGTTCCACGCAGGAACGCTGTCGAACGGGATAAACAGTATCCTATGTCCGTCTCCTGGCTCTAAGCTTCCTGCTCACCAATTTTCAGCCAAATCGGTATGTACAGCTGTTCTTGAGTTATAAATAGTGTAACTAACACGACTTTCTTTATATATAGGAGATTACCACGTTCCATTTTCAAGTTCGATGGTTATGTATGGAACTTCTATAAAACGATGTAAATTGACTGATTGGTTACTAGCGATTCCGAGCGCGTCAACTGCTAAGGACATTAGTGCCATAAGTGTAGTGCATGCTTTTGGCTCGGGAGATAGCGGTGATCTTTGCCCCTCTGGACGGCGAGATCTGGCGCCAATCAGACAGCGGGATTTTCCTCAACTAGGTATCTCCCACCAGAGGGTACCGCTCCAGCCGGGACAATCTCTAAGCTCTCGTCCGGTCTCCCGGCATGTGTGGTAGTGTAATGCAGTAAGAGTCAATGTGTGTATGTAAGGGGCGAACTTAGGACAAGGAAGTGGAAGGAAAGATCGCGCGCGGTCAGGGGTCCTTTTGGTAGGGTACTACTCCGGTATTCGCCAGGTGTTGACCGGAGAAACCACGAAAAACTACCGATCAGAGCAGCCGGGTGCTAGATTTCTCCTCCAGACAGCTACAGAAGTCGAGCTACCTATATAGCTAGTGTCGAAAATCCTTCCACCGTCGGGACTCGAACCTAGGACCTCCCGGTCAGAGACACTGCATCGATATCAGTTGATGCCCTGAGCCACCTCTCCCGATAGTTCAACTGGAGGAGGCCCACCCATCCCCGGCAGCCCTTCACTGGGTAAAATACAGTCAGGCGGCGGTGGGGGTGGAAACCGAGACGCCCAAATCCGGAGGGGTAGATGATACAGTTCATTCATTTGTGTATCAGAAGAAGGCTTGAGGATCATCTGCCTAGGATAGGGAAGGGCATAAAGACCCAAGGCTCCTCCCTCGTCAAGTCAGAAATGGTGATGACTACTCATCAGAGCAAGGCGTATACAGAGAGAAAACGTCAAACCATCACTGAAATCGCATGCTCACGAAAAGGGGGGTCGTAAAGATCTTCAACTCCTCCATCCCCTACGCTCAGATACGGAAATGACACTCGTCATTAGAGATATGAATCCTTCATTAAGTGGAAGGCAATGGCAAACCACATCTGAAATAACTGGCTCGGGAAAAGGGAGAGCACAAATCCTTCACCTTCCCTCAGATATGGGAAATACACTCATCAGAGGAAGGAATCTTTCATACAGGGAGAGACAATGGAGAACCACCTCTTAGATCACTGGTTCAGGAGAGGGTAGAGGCAATGGCAAACCGCCTCTGAGATCACCTGCTCAGGAAAGGAGAGGGTAGAGGCAATGGCAAACCGCCTCTGAGATCACCTGCTCAGGAAAGGAGAGGGTAGAGGCAATGGCAAACCGCCTCTGAGATCACCTGCTCAGGAAAGGAGAGGGTAGAGGCAATGGCAAACCACCTCTGAGGTCATCTGCTCAGGAAAAGGAGGGCATAAAGGTCCAAGACTCCTCCCTCGCCCTCGATATGAATCCGCTCTCTCATCTCTCACATTTCCTCCCATACACTTGCACTCCATAACATTCCAAAATTACATTTAGTTATCGGTGATGCACTCTCATTTAAATGTTCAACTTGATATCAAGAGACCCATCCACTATCACTTCAAATGCACAGATCTTTTAAGAGTTCATACTTCATTTCCTTTAACTAAACACTGTAATCAATGTATGGGTTATTATGACATATCTCCTAGTGATTGTTTGAAATTATAATCAACGGAGATAAGTCAAGTCGACAAAGTGTTCAATGAACTGATAATGGAGAGGTCTTGTGGGAGTTATCGGAGAATAATGTCAGTGAATCGTAAAAACCATCGGAATTAAGTAAATTAAAGTGGTAATGTTTTATGTCAATGTGTTATTCGCCAAATAGCAAAATAATCATACTTCGAACTTAAGCAGCTTCAAACCTCGACGAATTAAAAGAGTTTTTAACGTAGATCATATTTATGCTAGCGCTCACTATATTTCCGTTAAAAGCCTCTTATTCAGAAAGTTTTCGAAGTTTAAGTGTATTGATATCCTTGTAAAGTTTAGTTTCCGTGACTTCCACCCCTTTTCCGGAACTCCAGAGAATTTCGAATAAAAAGGAATAAATCAAATACATTGGGGGCACGAGGATTCACACAAAAGTGCAAGGACTCTTGGTTCAAGGGTAACGGGGGGTTAAGAAAAGTTGAAGGATGTGTAAACCAGTCATAAAGACAGCCACTATTGTAATCATAACAGAATTCTTCTTATACTCTTGTTCCTTTTGGAAATAGAATACAATCTTTTTTAATGTTACACGGTTCATGTACTTCATTCCCCTACGATTTAAAAAACGAACGGCACTCAACACTAGTCTTTATTCTTTAATATTTAATACTGAACAATTTAAGCCGGGGAAATGTCCATTTAAATTTTCCAAATTCCTTCTCGCATATCAATGTCTATCGTGCTCCATACATAAACAATCTATTCATTTTCTCGATCTCTCTTCGTGCTTTCAAATGACAAATTTACCGTGAAACCTTACCCTTTTCTTGCTAAGCTTAGCGGAGAGGATGGATCAGGCCTCCAAGAGCTGCGGCGATCCGGGAGGTATACGTCAATTTTAGGAAAACAAAAAAACGCCCTTTCTACCTCCCCGTGTTTTCATTTTTGAAAACATCCTTAAAATATTCGTGTAGACAAAGCAGTTTCGTATATTAACTGATATCTTTTATTCGCCAAACTTCAGTACTTAATGTTGACTGACCAACCTGCAGTATATTTTTTGACACACCTGATGTTCGATTTGTACGCGTGTCACAAATGTCATTCTTTTTGGAAACTAGAAATTCGAACTCTATCGTCGCCAATTTAATCACCGATGAACAATTTAGTCAATTCATCTGGAGCCATCCGATAAATCTTTGCACACAAAACCCCATCGTCGCTAAAAAAAGAATACACTTTCTTAACAGCAAAATTAGTGTATACGCATGCAAAATAAAATAATAAATATAATATTTAATGACAGAACTTTGGTCAGTAACCAGGCATACTTCTATGAATCTGCAAACGAAAAAGCACCACCAGCCTGCCTCTTTCAATTTTAATTTGTGTAAAATTTATCTTATATTTTTAATACAACTTGTAACGGTAAAGTACCATTTTTACATGTGATCGTCAGAAATGCCTACTCACACCTTTGTGACACCCAACTAAAACTCGTAATAACTATTAATCGTATTAACTATTTTATAACAGCGCTATTTGAAAATAAATCTTAACAATTATCTGACGAATCGTTGAATTTTTTCTGTTATCTTAAGCGAACATTACTTCCATTTGGGATGTCTCACTCGTTCTGTCATGCTATCGACATGTGTCTACCACATGAAGTGTCATTGGTAGCTCGCCAAAACAAAACAATAATGATTTACTATACATATGTTTTCAATGTTTGGGGGTATCTTGCCAATATGCAAATATCCACATGGGTAAGATGGGTCCCTCTATCCCACACAATTAATGTAATCACAGTAATTTCAATGTGTAACTTGCCACCACTTCCAACCTGTTTCTTAACGTAGTATGATATCATTACGAAGTGAAAGAGAGATAAAAAATTGAAATCATAATTCTACTAAGAGATGATTAGAAATAGAAACTCACCTCACTGCAAATGTCATATCCTGCGAGTAAACAATATTGGAGCTAGCACCATTATTCACTGCGCAACATTACGAACACATATCACATTCACTGCACTAAAACACATACAATCCAGAAAGGCAACCTATTCCAGTAACCACTTTCACTGCTCTCAGATCGCGACTGTCTCCAGAATCCTATGTCACAATATCCCACTGCTCTACCATATTGCTTCTGTCCAGAGCAGCCAACAGCACGAAATAAATTTTTACATTTAGCCAACACTACAATTCGAATAATTGTAGAGATGGAAAAGTGCGCTCGATTCAAGACTCAGTGATAAGAATTAGTCAAATAAAAGTTGAGAAAAAGAAAAATGTCAGTGAGATCATATGGTCACTTTGTAATTGTGTTATTCTAGTAAGAAAAATATTAAAATTTTCTTTTCTTTATTGATTTTTCACAAATAATTCGAAATTGTGGATGAAATAATTGTAAGGTTGTAAGTATTAAAGTGCTTAAGAGACATTGCAAGACATCCGTAACTTTGTTGCAATTTTTTTCCCATTCATCATTTTACACTGACACAATGATATCAACAAATAAAATCATCCTAACGTATTATTTGAATACTGTTTCTCTTATCACCAAATCTTTTTTCCTGAAAAATATTGTAACTATTTCTTACACTTATTTTCTTACACCTATTTCTTACAACTATTTCTTAACTCATATTTTGGGATACTCTCACATATCACAATATAATATTGTCCTAAAAATATCTGTAGTTAGTAATATTTCTCCAATGCAAATATACTGAATCTATTTTAAATTTTATTTTCTTGTGTATCTTGTTGAGCAAATTTGCTTTGGTGTCACACATAAATTACGTATTGCTAAAGAGAGGGGGAGAGGGTTTGAGGCAGCTTTACATAGCGGTTTACTACATTGATATTTATATTTGTAGAGTTTTCAACATTTGCTGAAATAATTCCTTTTTTAGTCTTATACTAAAACATTAAACTATTAACTAATTAATTTGTTCTTAAAACATAAATAAATTAAGTTATTAGATGTAAATTGTTAATTAAACAATAAATAGAAATATTTTTTCATCAATTTTTTTATTGAATCTGTACGATTATGAAGAAAATATTGAAAACTGTTATGTAGTATATTCTAGAAACAATTCAAATTGGTGGACTAGACTCACGCCCTTAGTTATCCATGATGGTGTGGGCAAGGCTTGTGATAAAAACTATTTTCTCACCTATGTGTTCTTCCTTCACTCACAACTTGCCCCCAATCTTACTGTTAGGTGCAGTGAGAATTGCCAACTAATTCTGACTTTAATCACCATAAATTCTAATATACAACACAAATAAAATGAATACAAATTATTTTTATTACACTATAATTTATTTTCATTTCTTGCACTTACAAGGGTGGGGGGTGCCGGAAACATTATGAAATTCTTTAGAGGGTTCAAGCGTGTTATGAGTTCATTACAAGGAGGTGAGGAGGTATTAAAAATTCTTCAAATTTGTGTTACGTAATTTATGGCCAGCCCCTTATTTCTATCGAGTGAAACTGTTTGAATGTAGTATATTTTTAAGTTCAAAATTGTTGTTACTTTAAAACCAAGATCAAAGAGAAAGAATAGTTAAAATTTGAGTAGAAATGCTTACAAACAATTCCTTCTTAATTATAAAGTCTGGGAGAACAAAAAATACCCCCCCCACACACACAAAAATAATTCATTTTGGTAACAGTAATAAGTAACTTCTCAACCATTAAGAACATTAACTAATATAGTATGTTTATGGAGAAAGTATTGAAAATTAAATATGCAAATTTACTTGGACCGTTCTGTATGTCTAAAACTATTTATTAACAAATATTTAGATGATTTTACTAGAAAATACTGTCACTAAAAATCATTGTTTAAAAAATATCATATTACCTTCATTACCAATTCATTTCTCTATGAATGCAACAATTGAACAAGTAGAAATTTATTCAATTCTACAATTAAAAAATTGAAGTTCTTGTGTACATAAAAATTTGTTTCAGATTTGAATAATGCTAGGTGTTTTGCATATCATTGACACACCTGTAATTCTAATACATCCAATATACATAAAAATGCCAGATTGGACATACAAATTGACTATTACACAATTTTTCTCAGTGAATAAAATTAGATCTCCGAAGTTAATTAGTTTTAAATTTAACAAGAAAGGTCTTTCGTTTGAGAGGGGAAAAAAGAAAGAAAGAAAAAAATACAATAACTGGTTCTTGTGTTAAGTAAAATGATTTAAAATGATAAAAATATCCTTTTTTAATATTAAAATTTATAAAATATTAAAATTTTTTATTAAATGTAGTTTAACACTTAGTACATCATGACATTTTTGCACTATTATCATCTTTATTTGTTTTGTCATGCATTTATTATTATGTTTTGAAAAATTTGGAAGAAGTTGTGATTAATAACAAGAAGTGAAAACATTTCAATTCTGTATGATCAATATTACCTTTGACCAAAACTCTAGTTTCCAATTTCCTTTACGAAAATATTATTATTATTAATTTCATTCTCTTACATATAATTCACTTTTATTAATGTAGTTACAAAGGACATATTGAGAAAATTTGTACTTTGTGTTCCCTTTTAAATAAGGACTATTATAAAATATACAAATTTTTATGCAAAATTGTTTGTTTTAATTAATTAATTTCAGATACAAAACTTAATAAAGTTAAAGAATTAAATGATAAAAACATCTTCTGATATTATCAAATATTATTTGTGTTTGTATGAGCCAAAATCAGAGAGTAAGGAAGTCCGAGTTTACTGATACACAATGGTCAACATTAATATTTGGAATACAAGTGTTCCTATTTTGAATACTAAATATGACAAGGATCGTTCCTTTTTTTTTTTTGAAGATTCTAAATAACACATGACATGATGTACGATAAATGTTCCAATATATCCGTTAATGAAGATATGGAGCACAATTTTCATTTTAGAGTTAAGTTCAATGTTACATCTTCCTGTAACAGTTCTGAATTAAGGACACCAATAAGTTACTTAATGTTATGTAACACATTAAAGATTCATCTTAATAGTAATTGCCATTGTTCTAAAAGTACATTATTTAAGAATGAAATATTTTCTCATCTTTTAAAGAAATCAAACAAGCAACAACTCCTCTAAACTAATGGAAATATTTGATTTTACAGGAGAAACTTAAAATAAATGACAAATTCTTTGACATTTATCTCACAGAAAAATTCAATATTTCTTTGCATTTTTTATTATACAAAGATTTTTCAATGAAGTCATAGACTTCCATAGCCAGAGTCTTGCGAATACTCTTGGCTGTCTGGGTGATGCCACAACAAAGGCTGTGTTGCCGACATTTCGACCATCTTGTTGAGGTCTTTCTCAGAGCTGATCTACTCAGTGCCTAGTTGGGTTGGCTTCCTCAGGGCTGATTTGCCAACCAGTATTGAGGAAGACCATGAAAAGATGGTCAAAATGTCGGCATCACAACCTTTGAGGTGTCATCATCCAGACAGCCAAAACCATTCGCAAGTTTTTTTTATGTTTGTGCACAGTGGAAATGTTAATTTTTCTATTTCTTCAGGTTTTTCACATACAATAAAATACAATTAATAAGTGCAAAAGTATAATTTATCTGTTTTACATATCTGTTATTAAATTCTTTAAACTTATATCTAACAAGGAAAGGAATTAATTTTTTGTGTATATTTTTGAATCAGTAATAAAAGAAATATTAAAGAGTATGTCAAATTGAAACCTTTAGCATATCCAGATAAGGCCTTAAATAAAGTAATACTGAAAATTGATATTATTGAACTTATTTCTAATTCCTATAACCCGTATAAATGTAAATAGAAAATGTAAAATATTAAAAAATATAACAGAACTACTAAACTTAGAAACTATAACAAATACCTACATAGAGCCATCACAGCAAAGGCTGAGACTAGCAACACTCAACCAAAAAACATTTATAGTTACGAAATGCCTTTATCAGTTTAAAAAATTGTTGATAGGCTTCTTCTTATTGAAATTTATTATTTTTATCTTTTAAATTATGTTGTAAGTTAATATTTAAAATTGTACTCATTACAAAAATAGTTCCTGTTAAGAAATTAGAAATGTGAAAAATACATAAAAGAAATGAAAATATTTCCTTAAAGTCTTTTATCTGAAAAAAGCATTTCATTATCTAAAATTATTGCACTCCTTAAATGAAATATTTTATTACATTAAGTGGCTCTGAGAATAAAGCAATAAAAAGAGAGTCCCTCTTTCTAATACAGCTTTCTTAAAAATCAGTTAAATAACCAGAGTCCTGTCTAAATAGAAATGGTATCAGTTTGGTAATGGACAGTGGGGGTTCATGCCTTCAAGGTTTGTGAATCACTAAATAACAACAATAAGACTAAAGCCAACTCAAATATCTCTGCCAATGGCACCGAACAGCTTTTCACTCATCGTGCTGCCAGGTTTTGTGGGTGGATTTAACTGGGTTGGCCTTATTCCATCAATACGTGTAATTCCTGTAAAATGGTAATATTTTAGAGAAACAGACCAGGCAGAAGACTTTAAAATGTCTCACTCTCAAGATCTTAGTAAAAATTAGAAATTCTATATAATGTAACTTTCGTATGTTACAAGAAATAATTTATCTGTGTAGAGATATGTACATTATTAAATCAATTATGTAATAACGGAATAATAATACAGAAATGTCAATTCTAAGTACATGCTGAAGCAGTACTTGAAAGAATGTGCTGTGGACTGTGTACAATGCTTCCTTCCTCTACTGTTTCCACTTCCATTCTTAGAGCCTGGGCTGATGCTCTGTTCCCAAACGGCCCATCCCTCATGAAGAAGAAAGTCTCTGATAGTATTCAGATATTGGCCAAGATTCAAAGGAGACTGGAATCCAATCCCATAGAAAGTAAAGAATTGTTTAATTAAAAACTATAATGTCACCCAATAGGTGAACATTTTTTGCAGCTGTAAGTTGCTGGTTGTTATTATTTGTAACACAATGACTTTGAGGGCATAAGCTGCCTTTGATATGAGCTGCCACTGATCACTGGTCAGGGAAACCTTACAAAATACAAACACATAGTTGACAAATGCGACTCCCTCTATTATTTGAGATGTGTTGAAAATGCACTTTCTATGCTAATACCAAGCCCTGTGTAGGAGGCTTACATAGTTACATCATTTCTTAAAACAGATGACATTAAGCAGTATGACAAAATTTAGTTTGTTAGTACCCAGCAGGATACAATGATTCCTGAGTCACGCAGTTGGGAAAACTGGGCAACTCTCAGAGGCTGATTGCTCTGAATCTTTTTGGCCTTACACTATACCAAGTAATATCATACCATGACATTACTGTTTAAATTATGTTTAAAATAAAATATCTGACTTCTTATAGTGAATTCTAGTTGCCCTAACTCTTGCAATCAGATGGACTCACTGGGTCAACATTCAATAATTTTTCTTTCAAACCATCTAAGATGGCAATTAACCTGGAACATTAAAAAATATTATTAGACTTAATCTAATTTAATTTTTAATTTAATTTAATTTGACAAAAAACTAATAAATGTATGTGATGTATGGGGGAGACTTGTTACAACTTGACTATTTAATAAACTGTAATACAAATGCAGGAAGACTTTCTTTACAATTGAAGTATGATAAATTGAATCTTGAGCAACAATGGAAACAATAGTTCCACAACATATGAGAATTGCAATGAGTCATTATGTGTATCTGTTACATACATTTTTTCCATTACCACAAATTTATATTGAAAGTGATAATTTAAAATGTAATTTATTTTATAATAAAATATATATGGTACATACTTGTCTTCAGCATCTTTCTGACCCATCAATACTGCACCAATCTTTCCTGATGCTCTATTGTCATCACTAAGACTAGAAGCTTGAATGTTGGCAGTGTCACTTGATTCAGGAACACTGAATACAGAGTCTAAACTTCCAACAGACAAGCTCAATTCTTCTGAGCTTGCTATGGCACTTCCTGCCGACCAATGAGATTTTTTCATTCCAGGGGATTTCTGGCGCTCCTTTACAGTTGGGAAAGTCTTGAAAGAAATATCAGATGCAGTTTTTTTGTCACTTTCATTTGAATGGCTTCCAACTTCTATTTTCTGAGGAATATTTGTTTTATTCTGAGAGCCATTTCGACTGGATTCTGTTACTTTTATGTTTATGACTGTCAGTTCTTGCTCAGAGGGGCTTTGAGTTTTGAAAGTAGAAGACTCGTGTAAAGTAGCCAAAATGAGACTCTTTGAGAACTGATGCTGTGATGTTTGTTCATCTGAGGGGTTCAATTTCATTGAAGAGGTATCATCAGAAGCAGATTTGTGCATTTCATGTTCATTAAGAAGAGCAGAAGGAATGTCTATTTTCTTGGTCTGAAACACAGAAAGAAAAAAATTAGTTCAAAACGTGATACTGGAGAAAGAGCTTATTAACCATTCAAAAAATGCATTCGCTTTTATTGAGAGAAGAGGAGGGGTTCTCCCTAAAGTGATGCAAACAAATGAAGATGGGGGAGGGGCTTAATGAAAATTTTTTGTGATGTTTTTGTTTTTATTTTCTTTTATTTTATTTTTTAATCATTAGTTTAAAGTTAAATGACCTTAGACATTATTTTAGGTTGCATATAGAAAATTGTATTGCATTACAAACTAAATATAATGTTTTGTAATATTTTTTATATTATTAATATCAAATTATCAGTGAAAATTAATAAAAAAAGCATAATTTTTTAATTTAAAAATTTGTCTTGTAAACTACTGAATAAAATAGTGAAAGTAGTTTTCTATAAGTGCTTTCATGTGAACAATTTCTTCCAATTTGTAAGAAAGATATGATTTAACTCAAAGAAAAGAAGGGGAGGGAATGCATTGTCAAAAATTGATTTCAGGTGTGAGTGTGTGTGTACACCACCAGTAGAAAGAGAAAAGATGGAAAGAAAAGATAATGTAATGATACTATGTACATCCATTCTCATGGTTCTTTGTTTCTTAAGTAATTTTTTCAAAACAATTTTCATTCCAGAATATTGTTCCTCAGTTAGGATTTTGAACAATGTATCTCATCAACTTTTTTATGTAACAAGTAAGCTATTGAATTTGCTGGATTGTACATAATCTAAACTTTTCAAAATCCTAATGAATATGGAAATTGTTCTTTTAATAATAATAATAATAATAATAATAATAATAATAATAATAATAATAATAATAATAATAATAATAATAATAATAATAATAAAAATAATAATAATAAAAAAATTACTTCTTTCAATAATAAGAATATTCAATGTAAAATGAATAATATGCTTATTACTAGAGCCTAAAAGTTCAGGCCTTCCTAAAGTAGGTAGGTAAAAAGGTATTTACTTTTCCTAAAACAGACATGAAAGGGCATTTATTCTGGCTTCAGTAGGGGTGCAAAAAGATATTTAAACAATGAAAAATCACCACTTAAAAGGAATGACCGTAAAAAGTTAACAATTCAAATGATTCACATTTTTTTTCCAACTCTAAAATTTACATTAGCACTTATGTGGAAGGAGACAATCATTTCTTTGTAATCTTGATGGCACATGACTAGCCGGCATGATGACTACGAATTAGTTTAACTCATTATGCTGCCTCTAGTAAATTTTTTTGTGGACTCCCATTTGAATCTTGATATGGCATCAATGAACATAGAATTATAGTTTTTGTTCTTCATAATTGTGTAATCTCCAGCACCAAGAAGGGTACAGCTCTGTTATCAAAAGAGATTGGAGGCCATACTTAAAAGAAGTAAGGAATTCCTCATGAGTGAATACAGCCAGATGGCATTAATGTAAAATAACAAAAATCTTGACTGGTTCTCACTTTCTCAGTCAGATTTTTAACACTACTCGACCCTTTAACACAACTTTCACAGAAAGACAAAACATGATCATGCCTTCATTTTGTCCGGGCTTGCAGATATGTTTCCAGCTTGATCGTGATCAGCGTCAGGAGAAAACAAAGATGTTGTAATAAGAAAGTGCAAGTTAGGAAAGGAAGTTTAATAGCTAAAACACTAATGCATTAATTTACAAGAGTTGGAAATTCCTAAACCTGAATAGTTTTAATTTGTGAGTAGTGACGAAATTTAGAAAACAAATTTCTCTGGCTTTCTCATATTTCCTTCGTTATCAACATTTATTTTCTCTGACATATTGAAATTAATTTACAGATATCCAAAACACTTCTAACTCTTTTAATTTAACATATACTAATTAAGAGAACAGACTGTTGTGATGAGCCATATCAAAAAATAAAAATTCAAACTTTAAATAACTTATAAATTCTTGCCACATGGCCCAAACCCGAAGCACCGAAGTAGGAAGAATCGCCGCATTGGAAAAGAGAGTGCTCTGCGGAAAACATGTTGACAATTCAAGACATAACTTTCCCAAGCACACTTTCAAAAACACCAGAATCATATGTATACAGGATGCATGAAACAACAGGGTGCTCAGATCTTGGATCTCAGTCCTGAGCCACTGATGTTCGTGCCGCCACAAGCCCCTCTTGCCCCCAGTTACGAACTTTGCCCTGAACGAGGAAGGAAGCTACAGTTCTGCAAGCTGAGATTGGTGCTATGGTAAGCAGCTGACACCATCATGAGCGCCTCTCGAATTCCTTCATCCTTTATCTTCCTTTTCTCTTGCTCTCCCCTTCGTTCTCTCCCTCTTAGTAAGTAGAATGGTGACGGCTAGTACTGAGCAATAAATTCAATTACAATAAGCATATTCATACTCATTTCCCCCTCCACTTCTCTTACCGACCACTCAGTTCATTAACGTGAAAGATCTCCTGTGTGAATTACACTTGCAACTAGCATCTGCACAAGAGGGACATCAAACTGTCTGAGTTGGAGGTATTAGCAGTCCACCATTGCCTGGTGAACAGAACACATGCAATTTAAAGCAAATTAATCACTTAGAGCATATTTTCAAATATATTTCAAGATGTTCACAAATTTCTTCTGTGAAAAAACTTCTTTTGTCGAATTTTGTCACACAAAGAAAGATGAAGGAGGACATGGGAACATGGAATTAATAAAAAAAAAGAGTGGATTTGGTGAATTTCATTGAGTGTGCATGGAACTAAATTTCTTGAGGACTGTTTTGAAATGTTTATTTAACGTTTACAGAAAAGTTTGAATTCCATAATCTCATGAAAGTGATTTTCTCAAATTTTGAAGTATAATTACATCCTGAAAAATTTTAATTTTTAGTCTATTAGAACAATAGAGTAGACTTGACAATGTACATATTTCAGACAATAATAATGGTTGACATACAGTCTCTACAAGGAAACATGAATATGATTTGACTATGATCTTCTTGAAGTTTCACATTCAAAGGATGTTTTGCAGACTAACTTTCCAAAGCAAATTGCATAACTTGTTTTGTTTTTCTTCTTGCTAATCAACTTCTTTCTTTTTGTGTTTCTTCAATAAAAATGTATTGAAACATTTTTGCTATCAACTTTTGTGGCAAACTTGTCTCACAATGAAAAAGGAGTATCATCATCTGAATTATGTGGTTCACTCCCATTTTAGTGTGTATTCTTTTGAAAGGTTATCATGCCTCCTTGGATTATGTTACCAAGAATGAAAGTCTTAGCAAGGGCTCCATGGAGGATGCATCAATTGGATCTCCCATTGTCTGGCTAAGGTAATAAGACAGTTAGGAATTTTAGGATCCTAGGATCACATGCAAAATAACAAATTCTAAGAATTGACGAATAATCTGGAACCGTTTGACAAGCAATGGAATTTACAGTTATAAGACTGAGAAAGAAAACTCCAATGAATGATAATAAAGCATGAGATACCCATCCATCCATCTGACCTCTTCCGGGTTAATTACACCTGAAATACGATTTTTCTCATAACAACAAAGTCCCTGATTTTTCCTGTGAATAACAAATTCCTTGACATTTTCTGTTTTTCTAGGATTTCGAGGTTTGTCACTGCCTTGACTCTAGTCAAAGTTAGCTTCAATTGTGCAGGGGATTGAAGAATCATCCCAGTGAGTTCAATTTGTGTGTGAGGAATGGTTGTTATTACCATGTAGTTGTGGTGTGGATGGCACCTCATACCACCAAATCCCATTTCTATCATCATTCAATTCATAATAATTCAAATTTTATTATCATTCACTACTCAACCTCTCAATCACTCCACCATTCTTTGTAGAATAGAATGCAAATCACTATCTTGGACACCTGTGAGTGAAAGAGAGGTAATAAAGATGCAAAAGTGACTTTCCTCATCCATTTTCAGTACACACAACTGTCATCAGTAGAAGGCAAATTCTTATGACTGGTTATATTTTCGTTTTCACTTATTTAATGTTTTAAAGTGATGCAAATATGATTCTTAACATTCTAATGGAAATCTAGAGTTTGTTATTGAGTATATAAAGGAATATTTTAGCATTTGAAAGTTATATTAGCTTATTTATAAAAAAAAAATAACAGTATAAAGACATATTTTGTACTTAATATTTTAATACAATTAACATTTTATAATTAGGATGAGCTGCGATTAGGTGAAATATTTAAGGTGTGATTAGGTCACACAGTTCAAAATAGCAATGTAATATTTCCTACGAACTCTGTGAAATTTTTTCACATTGTTCTTATCTCTGTACTCTCATTTTTCTCCATTGTGAATCATTTGATAAAAATTGTGAAAAAATGGATTTTATCAAAAATAAAGTAATACTATTTGGTATTTCATTAGTTAAGTTTTATGAATTTATTGGTGACATAAGTGCATGCAGATTTCTTAATTTTATGTCACAGAAATCTGTTCTTAGTCATTGTTAGTTTTGAGATTTTTAGGAAAAGTTCTAAAAATGCCTATTTATTATGTACCCTTAAAAATACCTGTTCATGTAACTGAAACCCAGGAAAATAAACTCAAAAGTATTCCTGAAATCTATATTAAGTTGAAACCTGAAATTGATATTAAACAAAAGTACATTATATTATAATGTAATGGAAAATGATAAATATTATACATAATTGATTTGTCATAATAATCACTTAAAAGTGTAATAATAGAAAACAAAAGTTAATGCTCATTTGTTAAAAAAAACAGTTTGATTTACTAAAATAACATATACAAGAAATTGTTATTATCTTATGAATTTTCTCTGATATTCAATACAGCCTATTTTCACCTTTCAAGAGTCTATTTTAGGTACCCAAAAAGATCTTGGAGCATCATCAGTGAAACGACTCGTCAGTCAAAAGAAACTCACAATGTGACTCAAATCCTCAGCATCCGGTTTGCTTTCATTTATGTCCAGCTGAGTGGTTTGTTGCTGCATCCAGTTGTGCAGGTGGGCCACAGACCATTCAGCTGTGGAACACATCTGCAGGAACCAATTACCAATGTGACTCGGTACTTCTGGGAAGGTCAGAGAGCGCATTGGCTGCGGTGCCTGCAGGAGGCACGCTACTTCCATTAGCCATTGCCCCAGTTTCTGCAGCATACTCTGGAATGCAAAGTTCTCATAAATAGAGTTGCCATGTCCTGAACAAACAGGATGTGTCTTGAATACGACATGTGTTGTACTGTTCCAACAGATTTTCATTTATGTCTGCCAAATGTCCTGAATTTTTTAATCTGTTATATTTACACACAGTCCTTGAAAAAAACCGTTTTGGGCCTACTTGTGATACTTCACAGAACTATGCACTACATATGAGAACGTAAGAAGCTAATTCCTTTGTTAAGCAAATATTGTTATTTTTACCTTTGAGATGAAAAACAGATAAAGAATGTGTGTTTTGAATCAAAGTGAATCTGTCTCTCTCACAATATTTTTATGCAAGAGACTAGGGTATGCAAAGAGGAAAAGAGCTCAGTCAATAAGAGTATTTTAATATAGATCTAAGTCATGCTTTATTGTTCATATTATTTAAATGCCCTCAAATACTTCACAAAGTTTGTCCTGGAAAAATAATGAAACGACCTGGATAATCTGTAAAAGTCGGGGAAATTCACCCTAAGAAAAGTGACGTGACTATTTTTCTATTTCTTCTCTTATTCTTGTAATTTATCTTGGCCTTCTATTTAATTGTTAATGTTGTAATAATTAAAAGTATAGTGAGAACTTTCATTTTTCATAAATTCCCTGCTCCCCCTCAGTAAATTATTACTGTTGTGGGTCTCCCACACTTCACCACTAAAAGTGAACTTATTTTTTGATAGGCACTTGTGTATATAATATGCAGGATGTCTGGGGAGGAAGTGTCAAAAATTTGAAAATAAGTTCTTAAGACAATTTTGTCAATTATACCATTTGGATATTCTTAATGGCTGAGCCACAATAATCACTCAAAAGTTCTTTGAAAAAATGCTTTCTAGGCAAAAATGTGCATTGCAGAAGAATAGAAACACTCCAGAAACATTCAAATTGTTTATTATTTATAAAAGAAATGAATACATTTATTCAGAAAGAAATTAACTGAGAAATAAAAAAGCAGTCGAATTGAATAAATTGGGTGCATTTTTATTTCCCAGTTAATTTTTCTTTCTGAACAAATACATTCATTTCTTTTGTAAATAATAAACAATTTACATGTTTCTGGAGTATTTCTATGCTTCTGCAAAGCACATTTTTGCCTAGAAAGCATTTTTTCAAAGAACTTTTGAGTGATTATTGCAACTCAGCTATTCAGAATATCCAAAAAGTGAATTAGACAAAATATTCTTGAAATTGTCTTAAGAGCTTATTTTTGAATTTTCATAATTTCCTCCCAGGACATTCTGTATATATGCACAGCCTTCATGAGAAGAAATGAACTACATTTCTGGGTTCCATATCTACTGAACTTTTTTGTTTACTTGTAAAACACTTTTTAGTCTACTTTCAAATTTTTGAAATGTACTTTTGTGTGTAGGAGGGATCAACTCTGACTTTGCCACATCATTTGCGGATAGTTTCACAAAATTGTTGACATTTTTAGCCGTTGTCTACAGATTTAGAATCTTTGGCACATTTTTAGGGGTTTCTATGAGGGATTGTTTTAATCAGCTACCTTTCAAGGATAGATCCAAAAGGGACACATATTGCAGTTTTCCCCAGTTTTACATAGTTTTTAACTATTTGACATTAAAAAAAGTGTCTTCATCTTTTTGCCTCATTCTTCTGCTACACTCTAAGTACACAATACTCAATTCTCAATTTTTTTAAATAGTTTTTGGATTATTGAATAATTTTTCCCACATCTCACTCCATTTTTTTATTGTAAAACACTTAATACAATTTCATTAAGTCTATAAAATGGCAGGTTGTCAAAACGCACTCAATTTGAGTTTGTTATTTTTTGGGGAACTGAACTCAGTGGACTCTGTAATTGCATGTTACAAATGTTCAGATACAATTTCAAATAATATTGTAGTACCACAAGTAAATTTTATATAATCAAAATGTAAAGAACATCAAAATCAGAAATTATTCGCAAGTTTTGGTGTATATGTGTTATATTTTGCAAAAATTAAAGTCATAAATAAAAATTAAAAGTTAATTTTATTAATTCTGTTTTCCATATGGTATAATAAATGCTTATTGTGTCTGTACATTAGTCAACACTAAATTTTAAAATGTGTCTCGGCATTCTTTACTTTATCAGAGATTTAACTTATTTTTTTTTTTATCAGAGATCTAACATATTTATATAAATAAAATGTATTATTAGCCAAGGGCCCCTTAAAAGATTTTCAGGGGGAAGCCATGGTCTCTGTGTGTGCACATGTGATACATTGTTCAATTTTCATGTCATTTATACTTTTATTCAATTCAATCATACATTTTTCGTATAAAACGTGTGGCTGTAAACTTCCCTCCTTTTACAATTTCTGATTGTTCAAAACATTCAGACAATTTACAATACATTCATAGTAAAAAAAATTAAAAAACACAGTTTGATTAGTGTGGTACTGAATTGCAATAATATTTGATCTTTTACTAAACATCAGATTTTGAGTAAAGCAATTTATGCATTGCATTTCATTTGTATAATGATACTCCCATTCCAATAATTAGTTTTAATGAAACATGTTAAAGAAAATTGATGAGTCTTAAATCAGAAAATTAATTTTGAAAAATATAATCCTTCTCATCTCATCTACAATTCAAGTATGTTTAAATATTTATACTATTTGGAAGTGAAGACACCAGCAAATTCTAACAGGGATTCAGATACAAAGCAATGAAGATTGACAAAAATAACTTTACAACCGTTCTTTAATGAGAATTTATTCTTCAGAAAGATAGATAAATAAAATTAATTCTTAATAAGAATCCTTAATTTTTTCATTTTTATATTAATTTTTTGAATTTGTGACATTTTCCAGTGAAAATGTTTGTGAGAAGATAAAAAAAATTTTCCCTCTTCCATTTACTTTATTCACTAATGAATTATTCACTTTTTTGTTTTTGATTGTACGGTTTCTTTTGTTTTATTGTAAGAAATATGAAATAAATAATTTCAAATTTCTCACCTGGTAGTGTCTTTCCATGGATGCAGATAGTTGCTCTAGACGCCGCAAAGCTGCGCGCAGACGACGAAGTCTGCGACGTGTTGCAGCAAGCTTTTCAGTACTGCCACTAGATGTCGGACTTGTCTTTTGTAGTTCGACACGTAGCCGCTTGATGGTGTTGCGATGATCTTCACCGCCACCAACCTGTTTGAAAAGCAAATTTAAGTTGTCGACAAGCAGTTTATTGCTTAACAACCGCCGTCCTGAGAATATAACATAATGAATCTACTCATGGCCGACAAAGGAGTAACTTCAACTATATAGTGGCCTCAAGAGCCCTTTCAACCCAAAATTCAATTTCGTGTCTAAAACCAGCACCTTCTACAGTTACATTAACTTCTACAGTTACAGTAACGGTAGAAGATGGTGTTAGAACTCGTATTCGACTCATAAGTCACTTACTTTTTGTATTACTAACGAACTCCTTTCATTTAATTATTCACTAGTGTCCCGATGCATGAATGATCTACAGCAGAGACTCCACAGTCCCTAACAAACTTACCATTCACGCCAACACCACAAATACCAAGTCGATGTACCTGTACAAGAGATCTACCGCATTTATTTTCTAAATTACAACTTAAAACATCCATATAAATGTCAGCATATAAGAGGAAATATAATCTGAAAACTAAACTTCCGATTTTAAACTAATAAATACAGTCGACTCCGGCTATAGTGAACTCGGATATAGTGAACCCTCGGTTATAGTGAACTTAAGTTACTGGTCCCGTTTCACTTACATTACAAAGAAGCATAAGAAGATTCGGCTATAGTGTGCCAGAACCTCGGCTATAGTAAACCTACGAAATTGGTCCTGGAAATTAATTGGATCGCTTATATCACTAGACGATTAAAAGGACCTTCGGAGAGTGGGGTGACGTTGCAACAATGCAAGAGGCATTGTAAGGTGTCAATACTACATTACGATATTTAGTGACAGAGGACAATGCATAATCAAGTATGGAGAGAGGACGAACTCTGGAGAAGGATCTAATAAAAAATGTACGACACAAACAATTGAAAATAATTGACTTTTTTAAGGACAAATGAAGATATTGAAATTTTCAGTTCGTGCTGTTAACCTATTTTACTGTATTTTTATATTAATAAAATCAATAATTGTGGAGAAATTCCATTTATTTTTGGCATCATCGGATATAATGAACCTTTGGTACCCGTGGGTGCGTTGTGTGGGTAAAAAAAAGTGAAGAATCAAAAGCGGCATGACGAAATCAGTTGTTTTCTGCGATGAAAAATATACATACATGTGGGCTTTGAGTGTTCCAAAACGAGGACTCCGTTCTGATGTCAATAGCCTGCTGTTGTCAGTAGTAGCAACAGGACAAAGATTTTTTTTCTTCAGGAAGACACATCAAACTCTTTCGAGAGTTGATGCTTTGTTCCCGTGAATCCACACTCTGAGGGTTTTAAGCACAAGTTTCCTTGAGCTTCGGAAAACCTACCCCCACTCCTTTACTAATATTAGTTGAATTAAGAATAAATAATAACGAAGAGTAGAGCCCGGAAGTTTGGCAAAATGCCTTTTTGTTACTGCCACTATATCACGACTTTTAACAATAGTTATCACTTAATTATACTCCTGAGTTATTTTAGTAGATTCTCATTTGGACTTTTTTGGCATATTTTAGCTTCTGTTGCCTATTTTTGCCATTTGTCTAATTTTTGATTTTTTCTGTCTTTTACGTCAATATTTTGCTTTCTTTCTTCTGGCATCGATCTCAATCAAGTTGGATAAATACCCGCAGGTCTGGACAACATGCACGGTCGTATTTTGTCTTTTTGTGGAAGCAGAAGCTGTATTAAAAATCTTAATGAAAAAGGAAGATGATCAAGATTTTTGATTTTTTTCTTTGATGCTGAAGAACTTGGTTCGCTCACGAGGAATCCTATTTTACTTTAGAGTACGGCCTCCGATCTGTTCTGTGGACAGCTCCCTGAGTATGATACACCGTTTTCAGTGCTGGCGATTACACAAGGGCGGAGAACGAAAAAAAGTAATTCAGTTTTCCCTGATGTCATTTCACGATTCAAAAGGGAGTCCACAACATCATTTCGAAGAGAGAGCGACCGGGAGCGGTAGCTCAGTGCATCAACTAATGCCACTGCAGCGCCTCTGACCGGGAAGGCCTAGGTTCGAGTCCTGACGGCGGCAGGATTTTCGACACTAGCTTTTCAGCTAGGTCGAATTCAGTCGCTGTCTGGAGGAGAATTCTAGCGGCCGGCTGCTCTGATCGGGAGTTTTCCGTAGTTTCTCTGATCAACACCCGGCGAATGCAGGAGCAGTACCCTACCAAACGGGCCACGGATCGCGCGCGATCTGTCCTTCCTCTTCCTTGTCCTATCCTCTCCCCTTACACACTCACACTAACATGCACTACACTACCACATATTCCGGGAGACCGGTCGGGAGCTTAGAGCTTGTCCCGGCTGGGGCGGCGGTGCTGGTGGGAGAGTCCTGGTTAGGGGGAAACCCCACTAGCCGACGGTAGGTCGGTGCCGGAGCGAGGGAAAATCACCGCCATCTCCCGAGAAACAACATGCACTACACTAAGGGGACTAATGACCGAAGCAGTTGACGCGCCCGGAAACACGAAAAAATCAATGAATCAATCAAAAGAGAGAGCGTCGCAAATAAAACAAATTCGTAGCAATCATACAATATGGACAAGTGGAATCGAGATTACCAAGAAATAATCGTTTTCTTACACAAAGTGCTAATGTAAATTTTAGTGTTAGAATAAAATGGGAACCGTTTTAATTATTAATTTTTTACTATAATCTCTTTTAAATGTAATTTTACATTGCTTATTTTCTTTTTTGCACCCCATACTTTACTTGAATAAATGCCTTTTTCATGTATATTTTAATAAATATAAAAGCCTTTTTGGACGTCTGCTTTAGCTAAATAAATGCCTGAACGTCCGGGCTCTAACGTTGAGCATTGCTGATAATGATAGCCAGAAATCTTTGCTCGCGTGTAAAATAAACGATTTTGCATTGAAAACGAGCTATAAATTAATACAATAGTCCTGCCCTGAAAATAACTAAACTCTCCCACTTCTTTCGCATCTGGAGAAAAAAAGAGCTGAACAAAACTAGCGCGAATGATGTACATTTGGCAATCGTGATAGCTTTCGTTTCGTCCAGGTTTGCGCGACTAGGGGTTAATGGTATTCTGAAAGCTCCCTCAGTCGCCCAGACATCTTTTGATTGATTTATTGATTTTTTCGTGTTTCCGGGCGCGTCAACTGCGTTGGTCATTAGTCCCGTGAGTGTAGTGCATGTTTTCTCGGGAGACGGCGGTGATCTTTTTCCGCTAGATGGTGAGATCCGGCGCCGACCTACCGTCGGCTAGTGGGGTTTCCCCCTAATCAGGACTCTCCCACCAGCGGGGCACCGCCCCAGCCGGAACAAGCTCTAAGCTCCCAACCGGTCTCCCGGAATATGTGGTAGTGTAGTGCATGTTAGTGTTAGTAAGGGTGTGTATAAGGGGAGAGGATAGGATAAGGAAGAGGAAGGACAGATCGCGCGCGGTCCGTGGCCCGTTGGGTAGGGTACTGCTCCGGCATTCGCCTGGTGTTGATCGGAGAAACCACGGAAAACTACCCAGACATCTTAATCACGAAGGAAGGCATTTCCCTGCTGTAAGAGGATTCTATCTGTTTACTTCTTCGGAAGATAATACATCGTTACAATCGGCTGGTAGCATAATATGACAATGCCTTAACCGATAAGAGGGTCCCATTACATAGGCGTTACGTGACGATTTTACCCATCCGAATTTCCGTATAGAAGGGTTTAACCGTACCCAGAAGGCAGCCACAGATACTCAGATTTGGCAGTATCACTCCTCAGCGAGGACTCCTACACCCGGTGGAGGCAGCCCCTTGATGGACGAGGATCCTGATAGCTTATTCTCTCCGGAAGATAAAGCGTCATTTCAATCTGCTGGTAGCATTTTATAGCAATGCCTCAACTAATGAGAGGGTCCAATTACATGCGTTACGTGACGATTTTACCCATCCGAATTTCCGCACAGAGGGGTTTAACCGTATCCAGAAGGCAGCCACAGATACTCAGATTTGGCAGTATCACTCCTCAGCGAGGACTCCTACACCCGGTGGAGGCAGCCCCTTGATGGACGAGGATCCTGATAGCTTATTCTCTCCGGAAGATAAAGCGTCATTTCAATCTGCTGGTAGCATTTTATAGCAATGCCTCAACTAATGAGAGGGTCCAATTACATGCGTTACGTGACGATTTTACCCATCCGAATTTCCGCACAGAGGGGTTTAACCGTATCCAGAAGGCAGCCACAGATACTCAGATTTGGCAGTATCACTCCTCAGCGAGGACTCCTACACCCGGTGGAGGCAGCCCCTTGATGGACGAGGATCCTGATAGCTTATTCTCTCCGGAAGATAAAGCGTCATTTCAATCTGCTGGTAGCATTTTATAGCAATGTCTCAACTAATGAGAGGGTCCAATTACATGCGATATGTGACGATTTTACCCTTACAGATTTCCGCATTGAGGGGTGTAACCATACCCAGAAGGAACCCACAAACACTCAGTTTTAACCGGGAGCGGTAGTTCAGTGCATCAACTGATGTCACTGCAACGCCTCTGACCGGGAGGTGCTAGATTCGAGTCCTGACGGCAGTAGGATTTTCGACACTAGCCTTTCAGCTAGGTTGAATTCAGTCGCTGTCTGGAGGAGAATTCTAGCGGCCGGCTGCTCTGATCGGTAGTTTTCCGTGGTTTCTCCGATCAACTCCAGGCAAATGCCGGAGCAGTACCCTACCAAATGGACCACGGACCGCGCGCGATCTTTCCTTCCTCTTCCTTCTCTCTCCCCTTACACACAGCCTTACTAACACTAACATGCACTACACTACCACATATTCTGGGAGACCGATCGGGAGCTTAGAGCTTGTCCCGAATGGGGCGGTGGGAGAGTCCTGGTTAGGGGGAAACCCCACTAGCCGACGGTAGGTCGGCGCCGGATCTCGCCATCCAGCGGGGGAAGTTGATCGCCATCTCCCCGAGAAGAAAAATGCACTACACTTACGGAGTAATGACCAAAGCAGTTGATGCGCCCGGAAACACGAAAAAATCAATCAATCAATAAACACTCAGTTTTGCCAGCCTCACTCCTCGGGGAGGACTTGTAAATCTCGATGGAGGCCTCTTCATGGACGAGGATCCTGATAGCTCACTCTCTCCGGAAGATAAAGCGTCACTACAATATTCTGGTTAACAATCTGCTCTATTAACTAAGGTTAGAATATAGACCCTTTCATCTGATTTCATAAATTACTTTTTATTGCTGGAAATATTTTTTAAGAAATCTATTTTCGCGTGAGCACGATTGTATGTTTCGTTGTCAATGCAAAAGTAGTTTTAGGCAAATAGGCACATTTGGCACATAGGCGGTCAAATTAATTCAAATTTGGCGCCGTACTTGGAATTCAATCATTTATAACAGTTCTTTGGCGCTAATTAACAGCCAAAAACATACATTTCAGACGTGGCGCCATCCCTAAAAACCGCGGGCTGACTTCCAGAGAGAAAGGGAATACATTTTTTGTATGAAACTCTTTGGAAGAACTGAACTGGTGTGAACTTTTCAACTGCTTTCAAAGATGCCCGGGCGATTGCGCCAGCTGCTATGCTCGTACTTTTTCTTGATTCTCGAGCTCCCTAGTCCTTGCTCAGCCCGGCATAGCACTGCCCGGTAGAAAATATGAGCTCCACTCGGAACGTCACGGCTCAGTTTGCAGTGCTGCCCACCTTCTTCCTTTCCAATGCGGACTTCGTAGTTTTCGGTCTCTCTTTTTATCGACCTGTGCGTACCATGTTCCTTCTTGTTACTCAATTATTTTTATAACTATTAATTATTTATTCAGAATTTAAAAAAATCTTCCGTTATTTCTCATAGCTATCTACACCAAGATGAGTTATTACGCCGAGTTTTCTGTCAATAAAGTTGACAGCCCTGCACAGCCGTGACGTAGACCGAACCCGCCTCTCCCCGCAACCCCCGCTGTGGAGTATCAAGAAAAAGTGCGCGATTAGTACTGGAGAAGCTGCGGAGCCAGAATAGCATATTGTCGACAAATTCTGAGAATCAGACGCCTCACCAAATAAGACGCCACGAAATTCAATTGTTTGAGAATCTGTAGCCGAGCGGTGTCACAAAGGATCGCCTCGACAGTAAAAAGAGCTAAGCAATACGGATCTTGGCTGCATTGAAAGTAAGATTTTTACATTGGTAGTGTTGCTAATTCACTGCACAGCAGTGTCCGTGTAAATAACGTTTATCGGTCTTTAACCTCTGTTAATATGCAAACCTGCAGGTTTGCTAAGTGCACTTGTACCTACCTGTATGTTAAGAAATTTAACATTATTAGCAACTGGTTTTAACCTCCTTAGCAACGTAAACAACAATCGATTAATTGCAAGTCAAATGTTTGATGTAGCGGGGGAAAATGCTAAACAACTAATAGAAGACGATCTCCTGTAATCCCAATCAGGTGATTCTTGAATGTAATTGCATAAAGGGTATTTAAAAAAAAAAAAAACGAAACAAAACATTCTCATATATAATGATGCGAAAATACGATACCTAGCCGGCCCGGTGGCCGAGATCGCTAAGGCAGTAGTGTCGTAGTGATCTCGGGCCGAAGGGTCGCGGGTTCGAATCCCGCCTCGGGCATGGATGTTTGTGTGTGTCTGTGTTATCCATAAGTGTTCTTCCTACAGTTTCCCCTACAGTTGAATCTACAGTAATAGTGGTCGCTAATGACCTTAGATGTTGATGCGACCTTAAATAACGAAAGAAAAAAAAAATACGATACCGCGAAACGTTGCACA